>MU400425.1:0-192484 GCA_022578955.1 Hypoxylon sp. FL1857
ACTTTTTTTTAATTTTGTTTTTTTTTTTTCCCGCACACCATAAAAAATTTTTTTTTTTTTTTTTTTTTTTTTTATTTTTAATTAAAAAAAAAAACCCCCCCCCCCCCCCCCCCCCCCTCCGCAATAATGCTTTTAATGACAAGGGCAGTGCTCAAAAATCCCTCTTCTTGAATAAAGCGGGATCACACCCTCTTTCCCACAGCCAGGTGACACCCGAGATCTGGCCATTCACGTCTCGGCGGAAATGTAGCAATCCCACCATGTAATAGTCCCAATCCAGCCAACAGCCTTTGAGCCAGTCATCCCGGTTTGTGGGTTGGTAGCTGTACATGTCCTTGTTGTAGTGCTCCAGGTTCTGTACAATATCTTCCCTTCCGTTGAACACAACTTCTAGTCCCTTTTCCGAACTTTGGTGTTTCTTTTGAGACCTCTTGCGTATGGTCAGTATAATCCCAAGCCCTTCGTACCTTCCGATGTATTCCTTCGCCGGGCGTTCAACCATGGAAATATCACGGTGCTCTTCCCAATCAGCTACAACAGTTTCCCAGTCTTCCAAGCGAGCTTTCCGTTCGTACAAGACCATGGGAATGACATCGATTGGTTTCTTCAACTCAAACAATGCCTGCATCATTACTGCTGCGGTGAAGTCGCTAGGATCTCCCATGTTTAATCCACTGCTGAGAACCACGATAGCGCTCATAGTCCCAGGAAAGAGGTTGACAGAACCAGTACCACAGAAACCTATCCCCGTGATCTTGTATAAATCTCGCTGTGGCGATTCCCTTCCTAAGATGTGAGAATTTATGTAATCTTTCGACTTGTTGCCATTATCGGCTAAAGTTTTGTTCCAAGATCCCCAGTGGGTCATTGACGATGGCATGATACATTTAAGCCAAGACAGGTGGTAATTGCATGGATTCTTCAAGTCGTCCGCATTAGGGCGCGTCCAATAGTCACCATTAAGGATAGAATTAACCTGCTTTAATGGATTCGTGGTTATATTGTTCAGTGTTGATAAGGGATCCGAAGCAGGGCCCCACTGAGCATCCAGAGTAGCAGCACACCAAATAAGTAAGTCTTTGATCGAGCTTCGTATTCCGACGATAGAAAGGACAGGGGTATTGAGCTCGTTTGTCCATTCATGATCTGGTTGCTTGAACCAGGAGCCGTCGGAGAGTCGGACAAAAGAATGAGCAACATTGGCGCCGGATAGTTGAGATTTGTAAACCGCCGTATCGTTCATCCCAAGCGGCTTCAGGATCTCTTCGGAAACGAAGTCGGCGTAACGGACTCCACTAAGACGTTCAATTATGAGCGCCAGAAGACCGTGAGAAACGTTACTATATTCCCAAGTTCTGTTATAGTATGGGCCAAATCTTTCGTTCCCAGTTGGCGTGTCGTTGAGAACCTTGATAAAGTCCTCCTCAGGAACCAGAACCTTACCGTCAGGACCGAGTAATGTAACGACTGGGTTGGCCAGTCCCCCAGAATGGCGCAAGAAGTCTTTGAATGTTGCCTCAGTGGCGACACGAATATCGCCCTTTGGCTTGAATTCTGGAAGGTAACGCCCAACCGGGTCCGTCCATTTGCATTTGCCTCGATATACCAGAATCCCAATGGCTGCTGCGATAAAGGACTTGGAAATAGAACAGAGAGTATAAAGTGTTCTGGTATCCGGCTTTTCCATTGTGTGAACATCACGGTAACCCACACTGCCCGTGAAGACAACCGTCCCTCTATGGAGAACACCAACACTAATGGATCCCACACCGCACTCGTTTCGGATCTTTTCGATGATCTTCATTTCTTCCCGAAGGCTTCTCGAATGCATCTAGCTACTCTATTAGCATGATATCAAAATGAATTATTGGGGTTCAAGCCCATACAGTGGCGTTCATAGTAACGTTGATGGCGTAAAACTTCACGGACGTCCTTAGATTTCCGATTGTGTAAATGTGAGCGTCGGTGATTATTCCAATTGCAAGCCAGGACAGTCCGAAAAGCACAAATTTCGCGCAGTGGTCAGCTAGGTAATAGGGAGGTACTTGGTATGAAAGTACCAAATACAGAGGCGTAATCATAGTGTGTACAATGTACAACCCCAATTGGCCGATATTTGAACCACCGCAAGCCTCAATTTTGGAACATCCGACGTAACTTTTCAGGTTTGATTACTGTTTTATGACTTAAGTGATACCACACTACCTAAGATCAGCCTATCTTAATATAAAAATGTAATTCCTAGATAAAGGGAATAATTCTCAAATGAATATACCGATAATAAGCATGCCGATGATTATTAAATGTTATCATTTCCATGTCCGAGCCTTTCGTCCTCGATACCTCTTTGATAATGTGCCTGTTACTGTTAGCCAAGCAAGTTACCCTAAAACACATAGAAGGTATCCAAGTGATAAAGGTGTCGGTACTCTGGATGGATGCTGATGTACATGCCGTTTGGGTTACAGCATTGGATCGGTTCTTGGACTCGTTAAACGAGGGAGACCGGAGAAATGTCGAGTCCACCACAGGAGTAGAGGATCTACTTGAGCACGTGCAGTCATTGCACAAGTTGTATCACAAGACCCGGCTCATCCGGGTTATTGACCGGCTTCATCCAATACTCCAATGGTTTCAATCGTATAACGAATGCGCCAAAATTTACCTAAATGCGGCACCAAAACCATTTGTCTTACTCTAGGGTTCATTATCGTTGGTTATCGAGGTAAGACAGCATTGGTGTTCAGTCACTCCAAGCTGAATCTTGGTTGTTACATCCGTTCGCGGAAGTACGAAAATGCTGACGGTTCCCTGCCGCTAGGTGGCTGCCAGAAATCACATTGCGCTCGAGTAAGTGGTGGCGTGCCTGGAGGATATCTCCCGCCAGGGGCCCAGATTCCATCATTACACCGTACGCCTTACCGGTAGTACGTATGAGCAGCTAAAGGTGGCCCTCGTTAGGTATAACATAGAACTCATCGGTTTCTGCCACGACAGCATTGCTTTTTTTCGAGCTGGCCCGAAAAGTAAGCATTACCCCTGTATGGAATCGCTCACCATACGGTTTTACTCATCATCATAGAAAACATATTAATCTCCATAATTAGTCCATTCAAGGACAAGATCGAGCCTCGCATCAAACGCATACGTGATGATAATAAAATCGTTTACGTCCGGAGGATATATCTATTATCTTTAAATATATTTAGCGGGTAATTATAATTTATAAAATGGTTAAAATACCTTAAAAATAAAGTTAACGTTTTACGTAATAAAGGAAAAATTTTCTCTTTATTTTATATTTAATTTTTCGGTAATATAAAAAATATTATATTTTATATTTTTTTATGAAATAATTAACCGTATATTAAATAATATTTAATAAATAATTCCTCGATTTATTTTTTTAAAAGTTTTTTTTTAAAGCGTAAATTTTATTTCTCGTTTTTAATTTATATTAACATAAAAGTTTATTTCTTAAAAAAATCACTTAAAATCCCGAAACTTTATAAGTTTAAAAAATTACTTTAAAAATTTTCTTTAAGATTATATATATAATAATTTATTTTTTATATTTATACATTCGATAAAATATCTTAATGTTTAATTTTATTCACATTAATAAAGTTTATTATATTCGAAATAATTCATTTTTTCGTAATAAATCATAAAATTTCCATGCTTTAATTATTTCGTAAAAAAACGGTAAAATATTAAACGTAATAATTAAAACTTTTTTAATAAATATATCACGTTTAAGTTTTATTTCTTATATTTTTTAAATACGTTAATTATTTATTAACTTTTATAAAATTCCTTCCATTATTATTAATTTATTTATTTTAAATATATAAATATAAGCGATTTTTTAAAGATATATTTATTTTCTTTAAACTTTATTCCACGTTTCGCTTTTTTATCCATTATTTTATTCCTTAAAATTTTTATATATTTTAATAATTATTAAATTAACCATATTTTTAATTAAGTAATAAATGTTTAAAAACTTAACATGGTTTCTTATATAAAATTTAACGGGTATTTAAATAAGTTATAAATAACCGATATATTATCGAAGTAAAAATGGAAAATATTTAAAAACTTTATAAAAGTTTATTTTACCATTTTTTATATCATTTTTAATTTAATATTAAATATTTTTACCTATTATATAATATTATATATTTAATTAATAATTTAAATTTAAGAATAAACGACCTACCTTTATTTTACGTAATGATTTTTCGAACCGTTTAAATATATTATTATATCGTTTAATGGGAAATTATTTAGTTAAATATAATATATTTTTTTACCATACTTTTTATCATTAAAAATAAAAGGAAATTATATTTTCCATCATTATATAAAAAACTTTAATTTAAATCTTAACGATATTAAATTTATAATACGTTATAACTTTATTCATTTTTATAAAATAAATCGGGAAAATGATTTATTTCTTTTTCCCTTAAGGATTTATTCTTTTAATCATTTTATTAAAAGGTATAATAAATTTATCATCTTTAATTATAAAGAAACTTTAAATTATATTTATTTAAAAAACACCTTAATAAATAATAACTTTAACTTTTTATATAAAATTATTAAAGGAATAATTTTCCAAACCGGTAAAATAATTTAAACTACCATTTAAATTACTTTATTTACCACTTATTAATATAAATTAATTTAAGTATTTATTATCTTATTTATTCACTTAATAATAAGTTTTAATAAACTTAATTATTAAACTTCCACTTTATATATTATTATCGAAATAACGTAAATTATTATTACTTTTACCATAAAAGTTAAAAATATATCGATATATACTTTATTTAAACTTTTAAAATATTATGCCATTTTTAAAACTTTAACCCCCCATTTTTTTATATATATTTTAAAATTAAAACATTTATCGAAAAAAACTTTTAATTATTAGACATTTTCCTTAATAAATCATATTATAAAATCATTAACTTTAATAAATTCTTCTTTTTAATAACCTTTTTTATTAAAATATATTAATTTATATTTAATTAAGTTAAAAGAAATTATATATTCTATATTTTAATTTAATATATCTTTTATATTTTACATTAACAATTATATCATATCGACCGATATTTTCCTTATATATAAAAAAATTATATTATTAACATAATTAAAGTAAATTCTCTTTTTTTCTTTATTAAAAAAAGGCTTAATATAAAAAAATCTTAAAAGATTCCACATATTAAAAAGATTAAAAAGAAAATGATTTCTTTTAACTTAATTAAAGTTAATTTATTCATTATAAATAAATTAACTTATTTAATTAATATTATAAATTAACCTTATTTTTAAAATCTTAAAATTAATCGACTTTTTAATATTATATTAAAAATTTTTAATATATTTATAATAAATAATATAACCTTTTATTTATAAAGAAAAGTTTATTTAATATTATATATTATACATATAATTAAGTTTATTATTAAACATTTTAATAATATGTTAAAATATTAAAGGTTTAAAATTTTATTATAAATGGTTAACGTTATTATTTTACATATAATTAACTTTTTTAAACTTTTATTTAAATAAAATAATAAAGAAATAAAACGTTAAGATTTCAAAAAGGTAAAATTTAATTTCTTAACCTTAAAAAATATAACCACATTTATTACTCGGAATATTAAAAGGAAATAATTAAAACATAAGTTAATTTTATAAAAGGTATAAATTTTCTTATTAAAAACCAGCCATATATATTTTAATAATAATATTATAACTTTATTTCTCTTTAATATTATATTTATTATTTAAATATAAATAATTTTTATTTTATTTAATATAATTATTTAATTTTAAAATATAAGTTTTATTTTATTTATTATTAATATATCCCATTGTGAGAAAAGCCTTTTAATTTAGTTCATACGTAAAGTGAATGTTAGAAATATATAACGTGATAGTTATTAAATAAGTGTAAAATAATGATGTTTTAATAACGTTTAACTTTCGACCTTTTATTAAAACGGCTACGTGTTTTTTATATGTGAGTTTTATTATAAACGTTAATATTAAATGGGCTTAATCCCGACCTGTTTTTTAACACCCACGAATTAAAGATATTATTTCTTACGGCGTTAAAAATAAAGATTTAATCCTGGAATATTATAATTTTTTCTATTATTTTTATAATCGGTTTATTAAAGTTTATGAAAAGGGGAGTTTTAAATCTATTTATAAGTTTATATTAACCGACGATTTTAAAGATATCTTTATTTAAATATATAATTTCGATAAAGTTTCGTTAATATAATTTCTTAACATTTTTAATTATAAAATAGAAAATTTTCTTATATATATCGTTTTATTCATTATTCGTTTTTACTTTTTATATTTTATGGATAATTTCCTTATATTTTCTTATTTACTATATAATATTAAAACTTCGGTTTTTCTTTTTAATACCTATGTTTTATAAGTACTTTTCGAGGATTTCCATTAATTTATCCATTATTATATTAACCTCTTTTACAATATTTACTTAATTAAAGATTAAACATACGTATATATAAATTAATTATATAAAATTAAATATATCGTCCATATTAACTTTTAATTTTCTTTAATTTAATATAAAAAGTAATATTATTAAAACTTTAATTAATATTATTTTATAATTAAATCTTAAATATAAAGAAGCTTTAATATTTCTTTCCGTTCCGGGGATATTTATAAACATTAAATTAAATATATTATCCAATTTATAAATAAGTTATCTTTTAAATAATAATTTTAATTCGTATATCTTTATTTACTCCATTACTTAATTCCTTAAATTATAATAACGGTTATACTTTAATTACCATAATTAATAAATTATATTAAAATTTCCTACCATTAATATGCGGGATAATTATCGTTATCTTTTTAAATAAGTAAAGATTTTAACTTTATAAAGTAAATGGTAAACGTTATAAATTATAATATCGTTTATTTTAACGATAAAAAGATATAAAAATGTAAAAAGGCATAATTACTCGTTTTTAAAGTTATTTACCTTTTTAATATATATTATTATTTTAAAGTTAACCTTTTATATTTCGGTAAAGGTATAATGGTTATAATTTAAGTAAGTTTTAATATTTCGATATTTAAGTTTCATTTTTAAGTTAAAAATATATAATTCTTAAATAAAAATTACATTTATTTAAACTTATTAAGTAAAATTAAATAATATATTATATTTCGGTTCGTTAAAGTTAACATTAACTTAAATTATTATTAATAAGTTTTTTTATTTCGGTTTTTATTATCTTTTATAACCGGGTAAAAATATAAATATTCGATAAAAGGTTTTTAATGTTTACGTTATTATTAACTTACTTAATTAAAAAGGGGATATCCGGTTTATGTTATTTCGTATATTTTTTCTAATTATAAATTAATAAATATATTTTCATATATATTAATAACCATTATTATTAACTTATTTCGTTTTTAACTTCGTTAATTTTTACCTTTTAATAATATATTTAGAAAGGTTTTTTTAATTTCCGAAATTATTAAAATTATATCTTCAGTTTAATTAATAAAGTTTACGTTATTAATTAATGTTTTTAAGAAAGAATCCTTTTTATTTTTAATTTATTTTATATTTTTAAAATTATTAAGTAATGCGTTAATATTAATATGTTAATATTAATGTATATTATTAATATGATAATTATGATATATATTTAATAAATAAATAAATAATCTCCGTTAATTCTAAAATATTAAGGAATCTCTTAATAATAATAATGATTTTATATTATTATATTGTTTTATAATTAGTAATTTCATTTTACTTGCCGAAAAGCGTTTAATATAATATTTATTCTTAATAAATGATTATTAAGAATTATTTTATTAATATAATTTATTGCCTGCTTTATTTCCTTTTTGTTAAAATATAATTAAAGTAATTTAATGTTTTAAATATAATAAATAAACTTAAAATAAAACTTATTATATTTTATTTTTATTTATATCTTATTTATATTTATATTTAAACCATATATTACCTTTAATCCTTTAAACATTTTAACATATTCTTAAATTATTTAACGTTATATATAATTCTTTATAACTTATTTAACTTTATTTTATTAAATTTTAAAATACCTTCATTTTCTACTCGAAAAAGTAAAAAATAACTATTTTATATTTTAAAATTTAAGTTATATCTCAAATTCTCATAAATATAATTAATTTAATATTATAAATATAATAATGTTTTAATAATTTTAAGTTTATTAAGGATAAAAAAATTTTTATTACTTATTATTATTATTATTATATTTTTTTATTAATAATAATTAAATATTAAAATATTATTATCGGTTATTTAATTAAGTTTTTACCATAAATTTATTATTATATCTTTACTCTTATTTATATTATTAAAAGAAGAATCGATATTAAAAATTATAAGTTTTATTAACGTAAATTTTAAAGTTAAATATTTCTAAATTTTTTTAAATTTATTATTAAATTTCTAAACTTAATATAATTAAAAATTTTATTAATTAAAGTTAAAAATTTACCATTAAATTTAGAGGTTTTATTAATCGAACTTAAATAAAGATAAAATAATTAATTAATCGTAAACTTAATAATTATATAATTTATAACGATAATAAAAATATAAAATAAATTAATACCTTAGATATTATTAAAGTTATTTATAATAATATTTAAGTTATTATTAATAAGATTAATATTATTATTGTTAAAGGATTTTTTATTAACTTTAATGATATCCCCCGGAATAATATGAATATTATTTAGATTAATATTAACTTTTATAAATTAAACAATTATATATTAAATTACCACCATATTTAATAATAAAAATTAGATTTTCTTTTATTTAAGTATCGATGTTAAAAATCCCCTGCCGTATAATTATTAATCTTATATTAATTATTATAACCATTTTAATAAAAAGATTTTAATAAAGATTAATTTTAAAGCTTATAATAATTTAAGCTTTAATATTTATATCTTAAGCTTTTAACTTTATTATTTCTCAATATTTATTAAGGTTAACATTTATTATAAAACCCTTTATTATATTAAAGATGTTAAATCGATTAATTTCCCTTAAATTATTAACGATAAAACTTACTTTAAAACTAACTTATATAATCCCATTATTAATAAATTTAATCAAGTTATCATTAATAATAATAATTAATATTAAATATAAAATGTTTTAAAAATATATTTATTAACTTAAAAATTAGATAATTATCTTTATTACCGCATAAATTTATTAAGTTATTACCGGTAAAAATGGTAATAATAATAATAATAATAACTAAAATAGTTATAACGATAATAATAATTATGATAATAATAATAAATAAGGTTATAATGATAATAATAATTATGATAATAATAATAATTATAATAACAATAATAAATATAATAATAATAATTATAATGGACATAATATTAACGTTAACTTTAAGATATAATAATATATCATTAAGTTAACGATTATAATTAAAATGATATTTAATTAAATTTATGATAAATTAATTAATATCGTTATTAATGATATTATTAATAAATGATATAATAATTAATAAACTTTTCGATAAATGGTTAAATGTTAAATTATTTTAAATGGTTAAAAATTTAACCATATTAACTTATTTAAATTAATAAAAAATAAAGATAAAATTGAAGATATATCGGAATAAGAATTTTATAATAAAGTTATAGTTTAATATAATATATATATCTTTATTAACATTATTTATAACATAATAAAAATTCTTACTTATATTAATATCATTTATAATAAATTATTATAAATATATTAAGGTAATATTAATCTTTAATAAGCGATATAATTAATAAAGTAAAAGGATAAAATATATAAAAAGCTTAATTACCATTTTATAAATTTATTTATACAATTTAAAATATTTAAAGTAAAGGTAATAAAAAATTTCGAGAAGGTTAAATAAAAATAAAATAACATTTTAAAAAAGTTTAACTTTTAATTTTAAGCTTTGGAAATTATTTATAATTATTATTTATTATAAATAAATTAATTAATTTAGCATATTAATTAAATTTATAACAAATTTAACCTAATATTTCAGATTTTAATAACGTTTTTAAATTATAACATTAAATTTAACGAATATATTATTTACCTTAATAAATATAATTTTATTTAACGTTAATATTTTATTATAATTGGAAATAAAGATTTATTATAACCTCTTTAATCCATTAATAATTAATTTATTAAAGGCTTAATTAAAAAGTAAAACTTAAAATTCTTATTAAATTATATAAAAAGATAAGTTAATAAAGATAAAGATATTAATAACGTTAATAATTATTTTAATTATTATCGTTAAATTATAATTAATAAGTATTAATGAAGTAAGGATAATTGAGATTGTTATATATATGATTATATATATAATTAAGGAGATAATTATCATTTTAAAGATAATAATTATTAAAATGATTAATATTATAATGAATGTTAAAGCGATAAACCTTAATATATATATAATAAATATAAAGATAAATTATTTAATTATGATAAAGATAAAGATTATAGTTAATAATAATAATTAATTTATAAATATTATTAATATTAATGGGTTAAAAGAGGAGGTAAAGGTAATAGTTATTTAAATGATAAAATATTTATTAAATTTAATAATAAAAATAAAGAATAAAAGGAAGTAAAATTAATTAATAATAATTATTTTATAACAGATAAATATAAGTTAAATTTAAAATAATTAAAACATAATTTTAATTATTTTATATATTTTATTATAAAATATAAAAATGTAAATTTCATTGTCGATAATAATAATAAGGAAAAAAAAGTTTATTAGAAATGTAATAAAGTTTTTAATATTTATTTAAATTATTTTAAATATATATATGTTAATAAATATTTGAAATTAAAATTATTTAAGATTAAGCCGGTGGTGAAAAAGGTTATTAAATTTAATATATTAGATAAATTATTTATAATAAGTTTGGAATATTAATAACTTTTTATTGAAAAAATTATTAATGAATATTTTATATAAGTATAAAAGGAAAAGTTATTATGGGAAGTATTTAATAAATTATTTAACGTTAATAATAATGGTAATATGAGTGGAAAAATATATTACGTTGGAATTATTAATAGATTAGCGATTATTAATATAAAACCTAAATTTTAGTTTAAAATAAATTGATTAAAAAGGCATTTATATTTATAAATTAATGTTATTAATGATAACGGTAGAAAGTTAATTATTTATATCGATTTGGGAATATTAAATCATATAATTAATTGTAAATAACTTGAGAATTTTATCATTAATTTTAATATTATTAAAATAAAGAGATTAATAATAATTAAAGGAATTATAAGAGAAATTTATATAATAAATAAAGTAAGATTTTATTTTAATATATTAATAATAAGATATAGATTAGAAATTTTAGTTTAAATAAAAATTGAAGTATAAATATATGATAATGATTTAAAATTTTATTTATTATTTGGTAATAAGTTTTATATCGATTATAGCATTATATTAAATTATTTTAAAATTATAATGATAATGGTATTATATTTAAGAATTAAAATTTATATTAATTTTATAAAAGTTAAAAGAGTGGTATAACGGAGAATATTATGTGTAACTTATATAATTATTCTTGTTTATATTATATTATTAATAATGGTAAAATATATAAATCTTTTAATAAGAAAAGATTTCTAATTTTAGGTTAATTTTCTTAACGTAATGTATAATATTTATGATGTATTAATGTTAAAAGATGTGGCTTTTTTAATAATATAAATAATGAGATTATTATTAATCGAAAAGTAAAGTTAAACTTTATTAATGAAATTAAAGCTTAAGGTTATTTTATAATAATTTAGGAAAAGGTAAATATGATTTAAATTATAAGATATATTAATATTAATAATAAGAAAATTTAGAAAGAATTCTTAATTGTAAAATTTAATATAAATGATATTATTAATGAGGTTTTAAAATTAAGCGATAAAATGCTTAAAGATATATAGAAAATTTTCTCATAAAAAAGAGGTTTTTATGATTTATAAACCTTATCTTTAAATATGTTAAAATTTAATAATATATTAAAAATATTATTAAAAGATAATATATATTATTATAATATTAACTTAGATTTTAATAAAAACCTTATTAAGTTTATTAAAAGATATAATATTTAGAAAAATAAAAGTATCATTAAAATGTTAAAGTTAGAAAAAATAATTATAGAATTAATAAATGATTAATAAAAGTATTATAAAGCTAATTAAATATATTTATTAAATATATAAAATAAGAAATTTCTTAATAAAATAAATTAAATAAAAAAATTAATATTATTTAATTACTTATATTTTATTATTTAATATATTATAAATGGTAAATATAAAAGTAGAATTATTATTAATTTAAGATCATTAAATAAATATATTTTATTAAATAATTATCCCTTATTATAATAAAAGGATATTATATTTTAAATAAAAAGTAAGAAATTTTTTAATGTTATTAATGGATTTATATTTTTTTTATTAATTATTAATGGTTTAACGTTATTATAATTAAATAATAATTATATTATTAAAAGGTTTATATAAGATAATGTAATGGTATAAAATCGTTATTATTATTGAGAGATTCTTTAATGCTTTGGAATTAACGGAGATTACTTATTTATTTATTAAATATACATCGTAACTATCATGTTAATGATGTATATTAGTGTTAACGTATTAATATTAACGTATCGCTTAATATCTACCCCTCCATAAAAAAAATGATAACGTCTTTATTATCGTTTTTAGTAATTGTAATATTGAAGTATATATGCGAGGCGGAGCTTTTTAAACCTTTTATATTTATGATATTTAATAAGTTAATTAAAAAGGGGGTGTAATGATGTTATTTAACAAGCGTTAATTAAAGAGTTAATTAATATTATGTTTTTTATTATCATTTATAAAGTTTAATCTTACTTATTATTAATATTTAAGATGGTGCCGGGGATATTATCAATGTTTTTTTTAACATTAATTTGGTTAAAGGTTTTATAGGTGTTAATAAAGCTGATGTTATCGTTTTGATTAAAGGTTTTATAAGGGTTAATTAATTTGATATTAAAGATTTAATTGAAAGTTTTATTAATGTTAATAAGGTTAATGTTAAAGTTGTTAGTTTAATATTTGTGAAGAGTTTTTTAATATTTTCTATAATCTTATTTTTTTTATCGGTTAATTTCTAACTTTCCTTTTTGATGTTATTGATGTTCTTCTTAATTTTCCTGATTATTTCCATTAATACCTTATGGTTAATTTTTACCTTATAGAAATTAATTATAATCGTTCCTTTAATATTATTAATAATAATGTTTATAATCTTTAATATATTTAAGCCTTTTTTAACCGGCTTAACATTTAGGTATATTTATTACCAAAAGGAGGGTTTAACGATAGATTTAAGAAGTTATAATAATTATCCGAAACTTATGTTAACGATATAATTTTTTAACACTTCCGGCATTATACCGAAACCTTTTTTAACGTCATTATTAATTCGTAACGTTTTTAATATATTAACGTTAAATAAGTTGAAATATATATTATTATTTATTAAGTTTAAGTTTTAATTAATTAAGTTATTTATAATAAAAATTAACTTTAACTTATCTTTTATTATTTTATATAATGATATTATATTTAATGTTACGTTAAGATTAATTCATGTTAATATAATAATAATTATATCGGTATTAAATTAAGATCGAATTAATGTTAATCCGATTATTTTTTTTTATTATAATCTCGTGTTAATGATATCTTTAATTACTTCTTTATTATTATTTTCTAATACGTTTTCTTTAATAAACTTATAACTTTATAATAATATAAATGTCTTTTATATGTTAATATTAACGTTATTTAACTTGTTTCTTAATTTTTTTAATAATATTTCCTTGATAAAGAAGTCGTTAATTTAGTTTAAAGTTAAGTTAATCTTATAAGTGTTATAATTATGGTTGGTAAAGATTAAATTTGGTATACGTTTTTTGGTAATATTGTTAACTTTTTTTATGGCCGCTTTTTTTAAGTCGATTTTGATGATATCATTATTATTAATAATGAATAGTTATTTTAACTTTTTTAATGATCGGTTATCATTATTAACGTTAACGGTAAGTTTTTTTGTTAACTTTGATGGTTTCGTCGGCGTTAGATTTTTCGATGAAGGTTTAATGTTTTATTTTAGTTAGCGATAATGTTTTTATTTAAGCTTAATAAATGGATTAATAGGTGAATTAATAAGTTAATTAATAAGTTTTTTATTATTATTAATGTTATTTCATTTAATATTATGATTATTATTAAAGGGATTATTAATGGGTTTATTTTCATTATTATTAATAAAGTTATTATTATTATTATTGATGGGGTTATTATTAAAGTTATTAATGATGTCATTAGTGTTATTCTTATGTTAAAATATCTTTGATAAATTTTATAATTTTATGACGTTAAATGTTAAATGAATTAAACTTAATTAATTTGAATTCGATTTTATAATATTAATGTTGAATTAATAAAATTGATTTAATAATTTTTGAAGTGTTATTTATGTAATAATGATGATGTGGGGTTATATTAACGTAACGTGTTAATGTTAAAATGAAATATAAAGGAAAAAGTAGGCATGTGAGAAAATAGGGTAGGTACGTAAGAAAAAAATATATGTAGTGCGATTGTATTGTAATAAAAGTGCAAAAATAAGTGTAAAATAAATTTAAGAATTTTAAGATTTATAAAATAAAAATATGTAAAATATTTGGTAATAGGAAAATTAAAATATTATTAATATATAATATATTTATTTTATTTATGCCATTTTTATGGTTTATATATGTTTATGCGGTATTGAAATTATAAAATAAAGAAATAAATAATTTATAAAATGATATTTTAAGAAAAAAATTTAAGAGTTTTTAATATGGTTGGAATTTGATGAAATAAGTGTGAATTAATAAGGTAGTATTTACCTTTACGTTAAGGTTATTAGCGTAGAATTAATTTATTGATAAAGATTTGTTAATATTTTATTAATAAGGATTTGATAAGATTTAATTAGATTTGGAATTTTCTGAAATTTTATTAATTTATGAATTTTATAAAATCTTATTATTTATATTTAACTTCTTTATTAATAATTTTATTCTAATATTGATTTTCGGGATTTTATTAATAATTTTGAATTTTATGTTATTATTGATTATTAGTGGTTTGAATTTTAACTCCTTTATTTTTAATAGGTTTTCTTTATCATATTTATTAATTAATTTAATAACGTTTTGCGTTAATAATTTTTTTAGGTATTATTAATTATATATAGGTGAATAATTTTTTTATTATATTAAATATTTAAATATTAATTTTTTAATATGGTTAACTCTTTGTTTAATCAATTTCTTAATTTTATATAATATTTAATTATTATTATTACCTTTAATAACAACTTAACTTATTTATGATTGTCATTAATTATATAAATCTATGCTTTATGAGATTTTATATAAATATATTATCGATATTATCTTATATATATATTAATTTAATAATATATTAACTTTATATATGAGATTATTAATTTATTATATAATCGATAAAAGTTTGATACATTAAATTAACCATTTTCGTGATAACTTTCTAGATAAATTATAACTTTTATATAATTTAAGATATATAAATTTTCTTATAATAAACGAAACTAATTTATATTTATTATTATATCTAGCTTTTACGTTAATAATTACGAAATTTATAACTACCTTTACTTCTTTTTAATATAATTTATGTAATGTTTCAAAATCAATTAAGTTTACTAATATATCTAATATCGATAATATTATATATGGTTTAAAGTTATAAATAATTTTGTTAAGTGATATATTTAATATTAAAGATTTTGCATTATTTATATTATATTATAATATTAGGATAATATTAATTTATGATTATTTTAATCCTAAATAATAGAATTTAATAACAATTTTAATATTTTAATTTTTTCTTTTTAATTAATTATCGGTTTAAAGGTGGTAATTTATTAATATTATTAATTTTATTCTTAATTATAAAAAGATTATTTATTATAGCTTCAATATAAACTTTGGATCTTTGTTAAAGATAGATTTTAACGGTAAACTTTAATTATATATTATTAAGGTTTTAAGCGTTAACTTTACTTAATGTATTGTTTTATATTTTATATGGTTAAGTATTAATAAAACTTTCTTATTAAATTTGTATATGATAATTATAAGCATGTTAAACTAAATAAATCTGTTTATTATTTAGGATATATTCTTTAACGATATTATTGATAATCTGATAATGAAATCCCAGGTTATCATATAATATAATATAGGAATTAAATTAATTAACATTAATTTTTTTAATTATTTTAAACGGTTTATTTGATTTTTTTAACATTTTAGGTATTATTTTATATATTATTATATCTTTTTTGAAAGATTTTAAATTAATATGTTATTAAATTCTTAAGCTATTTTTTTTAATTTAAAATGGTACTTTTTATTATAAATAAGTTTTAAGAATTTTTTGACATATGCAAATGGTATTATAAGTTTATATTCTTTTATATCTTTGATATAATATAATAAACCCTTTATTAATTCATGCTTGTATCATTTCGTAATATCTTTTTTTTCCTTTTTTATTACCCATAAAATTTTTTTTAGTTTTTTTAATCATTTGTTATCATTATATCTTTTGATGACTTTCTTTCTGAAATTATTGTTTATAATCATTTTAATAATTAAGTAGTTAAAATTGTTAATTATATTATTAAGTATGGATTTTTAAATGTTATTCTTTTTTATAATATCCTTTATCATATTATTTATAAATAATCGTAATAAAGCGTTAAATATTAGATTTTTCTTACTTAATATATAATAAATGTTAAGATTAAATTAAAATAAATATGTAGATATAATTATTAGTTTATTATTCATTTTGTTAATGTTGGTTATTTATAATAACGTTTAATTAATAATTCCTTTTATCGCTTTATAATTTATTAAGATTATAATCCTTTTTATATAAGATTAAAGTTGGATATAATATTATCGATAAATCTAGATTAAATAAATTACCTTAAGTTTTATAATTTTATATCTTTTTTTAACCTTAATTAAGACTTTTAATAAAAAAGTAATTAGTTTAATTTTATTAATAAATATATTTTTTTTATCTTATTTAATATTTAAATAGAAAATCATAATATTAAAACCTTATTATTTCGAAGTATTAATTTTTAAAAAGATAATATTGTTGTAATCTTAATAAGCGAGATTTATTGGATTTATTAATTTTTTTTAAAGAATTTTAAAAGATTCCTTCTTTTATTTAATTAATTTAAAATAATTTTAACCAATATATTTATACTTTATTATCATTATTAATAATATTTCCTTTTTCTTTTTCTTTTTTATTAATATCTTTATTTTATGTTTTTATAATGGTAAAGTTTTTTATTAATATTAAGGGATATACTTTTTTAAGAATATTATTATATTTATATATATTTTAAGGTTAGTTAATATTATCGGTATTTTAATCTTTTTTAATGTCTTAATTTAATCTTTAATGATTAAAATATCTTTATTGTTAATTATGAAATTTAATAATTTAATAAAATTATATTTTATAAATAATTTTTTTACCGATAAAATGAGTTTGATTTTGTTATATATCTTGAAAACTTTGTTAAGATATCTTAAATGATCTTTTATTATATCATTATATATAATTATATTATTAATATAAGTTTTAATGAAGTTTTTATAATATTTTAATCTTTAATTTATGAATTTTTATCTATATGTTGGTAAGTTTTTAAAATTTATTAAGTATATTTTCGAAATTTTTAAACCTCTTAATAATATAATTATTATTCGGTTATAATGACGTTAAGTTACCGGTAATTAATGAAAGAATATAAATCTATTAATAATATTAAAAAATTTCTTATCTTTTATTCGAGATATAATATCTTTTTATTGCGGTAAAGGATAATTATTTAATAAAGTATATTTGTTTAATGATTTTAGATTAATAATAATTTTACCTTTACATTTACCATTTATAATATATTAAATAATAAAATATAAGTAGTTAAATAATATTAACTTTTTTATTTAATTTATTTTACCTTAATCATATAATTTGTTAAAGGTTTTGTTAAGAAATTTCCTATCTTATATATTTAATAAATATATTTAATTAATTTTATAATACTTTTATTAGTTATTTATTAATTTTATAATCATTTTTTTTAATTTCGGCATTTTAATGATATCTTTATCTTTCTAAATATTATATTTTTTAATAAATTTGATAAGATTTTTATTAAAGTTTAGGTTAATGTTATAATAATGTATACCATTTTTTAATAATATTTCCGGTATGTCATTAAGTTTTAACATATTTAAAAATGAGGTTTATAAGTTATAAAAACCTTTTTTTTGCGAGAAGATTTTTTATATATCCTCTGGTATTTTATTATTTAACCTTAAAGCCTTATTGATAATATTATTTATATTAAATTTTATAGTTAAGAATTCTTTTTAAATCTTCTTATTATCGATATTAATATATCTTATAATTTAAGTTATATTTATTTTTTCCTAGGTTATTATAAAATAACCTTAAGTTTTAATTTTATTAATAAAGCTTAACCTTACTTTTTAATTAATGATAATCTTGTTATTTATATTATTAAAGAAAGTTATACCTTTTGGCATTAATATGTCATAAATATTATATATCGTGCCGGGAAAGTTAACTTAAAATTAGAAATTTTTTCTTATTAGAAGATTTATGTATTTTATCGTTATTGGTAATATAGTGTAGGTAAGAATAATTATATAGTTTATGTATAATATTCTTTATTATATCGTTTTTTTAGCTTTTATGAAATTAATGTAAATTTTAGCTTTTAAGTATAATATTATTATTATTATGATTTTAAGGTAGTTTAATATAACGTTATGGTTAGCGTAAAATTTATTATTAAATAATAAGTAAGGTTTTAAATTATTATCGTATATTTATATTTTAACTTTTATTTAAACTAAGATTTTTAATTTATATTTTATTGTTGGTATGTTAAGATGAAATCTTATTTTATTTATTATTTAGATTTTTTTTATAATTCCTTTAATTATTATTGATTTCTCTGTTTTAATGATATTAAAGTTAGTAATAAAGTTTTTGAGTTATTTATGGTTTATTATATAATTTAATATTTCCGAATCGATATAAATGGTTAACTTTTCGCCGTTATTGTTAATAATGTTAATTTATAGGTATAAATGCCTTTTTAATTAATTTGTTTTAAGTTAAAGTTTAATTTTTGTATTAATAATTACTGGTTTGTTAATAGATTTGACGTGATATTCTTTTCCGTTTGTGTTATTATTGTTATTAATGTTAAATAATTCTTTAAATGTTTTTTATAATAACTTTTCCTTTTATATTTATACGAAATATTTGTTAATAACTTTTTTAACGGAGGGTTGTTAATGTTCCGAGTTTATTATTGATAATTTATCCGGTATGTTAAATTTGATAACTTTTTCTATTACCGGTTTAATCTTAAGTGGTTTTGGTTTTAAATATTTATTGGCATATATATGTTTAAAATAGTTTAAATAAATATTAAAGATTTTATTGCATTTCTGATAAGTCTTTTTTTCTTCATTATTATTATCGATAATAAGGTTTACGTTTTTATGTTTTATAATGGGACGTATGAAGTAATTAAAATTATGTTTTAATTGTTTTGAATTTGATTTATATTTATCCATTATAAAATAACCGTTATTAATTAATTTTGCTTTTTCTTACTCTTTATTTTTATTGTTAAATTTGATAAATATTTTATCGTTTAAGTAATTATTACTTTTACTTCTTCCCTTAATTTATCGACGTTAATGACGTTTATAGATTAATTGTTGTTATCGATTATAATTTTTATCTTTGCCATGATCAAATGGTTTGTCTTTATATTTATCATGTACGTATCGAAGTTTATCGTCTCGGCGTTTATTATGATGTTGATTATCTTAATGGTTGTTATCTTTGGGATGATAGTTATTTCCTCAGTCGTATATATGGTTATATATATGACGATTTTAATTATCCTTGTTTCGTTGATATTTATTAGTTGTAGTTTGATGGTAATGATTAAAATAGTCGTTAACGTCGTTAACATCTTTATCTTTATCAATTTATCCTTTTGTATAGTTTAATAAGAGTTTCGGGTTTTACTTTTTAATTAAGTCTTTGATGAGTTAGTTATTAATGGATTGAGGAGGTTATGATAAGTTTTTACTTCTGGTTGTAATAAAGTATTAACGTTAAGTAGAGTTATATTTATCAAGGTAGATAATATATTCGTTAAATTTAATGTTATGATTTAGGGGCGTTACTAAAATCTAAAATATTGGGTTAAGTTTATTATAAATCTGATTAATATGTTAAATTAGTTAATTTATTTATAATAAATAATAATTGCGGATAATTTTTAAAGCTTAAGATTAAAAGTTAAACTTTTTTAATGCGTTGTTTTATTTTTATTTAATTTTTTTAAGGTTTTTTGTTACTTTTATTTCGGATATCTTAAATTATATAAATAAGTTTATAAAATGGTAGTTAAGGTTTTTATATATTTTATCTTTTTGTTTTATTGATTATATTATTTATTAAAAATTGGTATTATTTTGGTATATTTATGGTAATTTATTACGAATAATATTAATGTAAGCGGGAATTTTTATTACGTTATGGATAACGTTAATGAAGATGTATATATTATGCCAGATTGTAGTTTTATTGTAAGATTTTTATTTCGGCATATCTTTGATTTTATTTTTATCTTTTATTAGCTTAAATAGGTTAATATAGTTAAATTCCCAACCATTTAAAGTAATTCGACGTTTAGCTATTTATTGAAAGGTTTATTAGTTATTATGTTACTTATTAACAACATCATTAATAATGGTATTAACCGGTTTATTATAAATTTAATTAAATATTATTCCGATTATGGTTGTTAATTTAATAATATGTTATTATGCTTTAAGGCTAACGTTAATATTACGTTTATTACGGTTATTATTACCATATTTATTATTGTTATTATAATTATTACCGTTATCATGATTATTATTATCGCCATGGCTTTATTTATTATTATTATCATAATTATTATTACCGCCATGGTTATTTTAACCGTTATTATTATTACCGTTATTATTTTTACCGGTAATAGCTTAATAAGTTTACATGGTAGTAAGGATAATTATTTGGTTCTTAAGTTAATAAATATATTTTTAAAATGTCTTACATTTAACGTTAACCATTATTATTAATAATGGTTTAATTAAACTTATCGATAATAAAGTTATATGGGTTAATTTTAAAGTAGGTTTTATTATCAATAATCTAAGGAAAATTGGTTGATTTAACATTTTTAACGTGGTAAGGGGTTTTATAATTAATAAATATTGAGAAATAATAAAGCCGGGAGCTTGAAATGTAAATATTAAAGTTTGGATTATTATAGGTTTTAAAATTAATCTTTATTAAGATTTTTTTATTAAAGTGGTTATAATAATTAATATAAGATTAGTAATTATACGGCAAAAGATTCTTAACGTTAATGTTTAAATAAAAGAAAATCTAATTCTTATTATTAAGTATAATGATAATTTAATATATAGTTGCTTAATTTATAAAGGTTAATATATTAATTTAGGTAATATTTATATTACTCCGGGGGGTATCGCTAAAGCTAATAAAAAGTTTTTTAACGATAATAATATTAATCTTATTAATAATGGTTTAGGTATTAGTATAAGTAACCTTAATGATGTTTAAGGTGTTAATTTATTTTATATTTTTATTATTATTATAAGTTATATAATTATTTAATTTATAATTAATTAGTTATTTTATCCTTATTCAAGTTTAATTAATGGAACCTTTAGGTTTAATGGCAAATTCTTAACCTTAATCGATGAAATTTCTGGTTATATTAAGTCCAGAAATTTGATAATAAATTTAAAAAAATTTAGAAATTTTTAACTATTAAACACCTAAGCAATATCATAAGCGAAGTCATTTTTTAATAAGTTTTTAATATATTTGCCTCGGTTTGCCGTTAATGATAATTAAGATTTCGATTATTTTAAAGTAATAACGTAAGTTAAAATTTATTTAATATTAATTTATTTATATTTTTATAAATATTTAATTCTAGAATTTATATTAATGAAATTTATAATCTTTAATATTAATTTTTCCTTTGGTAATATAAGTGGAAATAAGGATATAATAATAAATTTACGGTTAGAGCTTAATTAAGTAATCGATAATAATGTTTCGGCATTTGGTTATCATTAATAAAAAGATATAATGGTAATAACGATAAGTAATAAAAAAATTTTTTATCCTTAATAAACCTAAAATTGTTAAAACGTTATTATATTTATAATATTAAATTAGCCATGTTTACGAAAACTTAAGATACGATTTAAATTTTAAAATATAAGATAATTATTTCTTACTTTTTTAAGTAGAAAATAAGGATATTTTAAGATTTAATAAGATAAAGTTAAGTAGGTTATAAGGAATCATATATAATATTAAATAATTTAAGAATATGTTAAAATGTTTAAAGGATTAAAAGTGATATATAATTTAAATATAAGTATAAATAAGATATAAATAAAAATAAGGTATAGTAAGTTTTGTTCTGGGTTTATTTATTATATTTAAAATATTAGATCGCCTTAATTACGTTTTAGTAAAAGGGAAATAAGGTAGGTAATAAATTATGTTAATAAAGTAATTCTTAATAATTGCTTATTAAGAATAGATATTATATTAGGCGCTTTTTGGCGGGTAGAGTAAAGTTATTAATTGTAAGATAATATGATAATATAAAATCGTTATTATTATTAAGAGATTCCTTGATGTTTTGGAATTAACGAAGATTATTTATTTATTTATTAAATATATATCATAATTATCATATTAATGATATATATTAATGTCAATGTATTAGTGTCAACGTATCGCTTAATAGTTTAAAAGTTTCGAAAGTATACTTAATAAGTTTTAAAAATTTATCAATATATAAATAAAGATTTATAAATTAAAAATTAAAATATTATGAAGATTTTATTAAAGCTTATATTAATAATATAATTATATATAATAATATAATAAAGGATTATTTAAGATATTTTAATAAGGTTTTTAAAATATATAATAAAATTAGATTTATTTTATCGATAAAGAAATTATTTATAAAATATAATTTTATTAAATTATTAAGTTTCATAATTAACGGTAAAAATGTTTCGATTATTAAAAACCAAATTAAAATATTAAAAAAAATCAAAATATTAATAACATTAACCAACCTTAAAATATACATAAGTATAATAATATTCTTAAAAAATATATCCCTTAATATTAATAAAAAACCTTACCATTATAAAAGTATAAAATAAGAATATTAATAAAAAAGAAAAAAGAAAAGGAAATATTATTAATAATAATAATAAAGCGTAAATATATTAATTAAAATCATTTTAAATTAATTAAATAAAAGAAGGAATCTTTTAAAATTTTTTAAAGAAAATTAATAAATTTAATAAATCTTACTTATTAAGATTATAATAATATTACCTTTTTAAAAATTAACGCCTTTAAATAATAAGGTTTTAATATTATAATCTTCCATTTAAATATTAAATAAGATAAAAAAAACATATTTATTAATAAAATTAAACCAATTATCTTTTTATTAAAAATCTTAACTAAGGTTAAAAGAAGATATAAAGTTATAAAGTTTAAAGTAATTTATTTAATTTAAACTTATTAATAATATTATATTTAATTTTAATCTTATATAAAAAGGATTATAATTTTAATAAATTACGAAATGATAAAAAGAATTATTAATTAAATGTTATTAAGGATAATTAACGTTAATAAAATGAATAATAGATTAATAATTATATTTATATATTTATTTTAGTTTGATCTTAATGTTTATTATATATTAAATAAGAAAAATTTAATATTTGACGCTTTGTTATAATTATTTATAAATGATATGATAAAGGATATTATAGAAAAGAATAATATTTAGAAATTTATGCTTAATGATATGATTAACAATTTTAATTATTTAATTATTAAAGTAATTATGGATGATAATTTTAAAAGGAAAATTATCGAAAAATATAATAATAATAAATAATTAAAGAAATTAAAAGAAATTTTATAAGTAATAAAAAAGGAAAAGAAGGATATTATAAAATGATATAAGCATGAATTAATAAAAGGTTTATTATATTATATTAAAGATATAAAGAAGTGTAAACTTATGATATTATTTATGTATGTTAAAGAATTCTTAAAGCTTATTTATAATAAAAAACATTATTTTAGATTAAAAAAAATAGCTTAAGAATTTAATAATATGTTAATTTAAAACTTTTTAAAGAAAATATAATAATATATAAAATAATATCCGGAATATTAAAAGAATCGAATAAATCATTCGAAATAATTAAGAAAATTAATATTAATTAATTTGGTTTTTATATTATATTATATAATAATTTAAAACTTTATTATTAAATTATCGATAATATTGTTAAAAAATATATTTTAAATAATAGATAAATTTATTTAATTTAACGCGTTTATGGTTATTATATATAAATTTAATAAGAAAATTTTATTAATATTTAATTATATAAAATATAAAGTAACGTATTAAGTAAAATTAATATTTAAAACTTTAATAATGTGTAATTAAAGTTTATTATTAAAGTTTATCTTTAATAAAGATTTAAAATTTATATCGGAATTATAGTAAATAATTTTCTTACGATTAAAAATAAAGTTAATAATATTAATAAGTTATTACCCTTAAACTAATAATTAATCAGAAAGAAAAAACTAAAATGTTAAAATTATTATTAAATTTCATTACTTAAGATCGAAATAATCATAAGTTAATATCATTTTAATATTATAATATAATATGAATAATGTAAAGTTTTTAATATTAAACATATTATTTAATAAAATCGTTTATAACTTTAAACCATATATAATATTATTAATATTAAATATATTAATAAACTTAATTAACTTTAAAATATTACGTAAATTATATTAAAAAGAAGTAAAAATAATTATAAATTTTATAATTATTAACGTAAAAATTAAATATAATAATAAATATAAATTAATTTCGTTTATTATAAAAGAATCTATATATTTTAAATTATATAAAGGTTATAATTTATTTAAAAAGTTATTATAAAAGTAATTAATTTAATATGTTAAACTTTTATTAATTATGTAATAAATTAATAATCTTATATATAAGGTTAATATATTATTAAATTAACATATATATAAAGTAATATTAATAATACATTTATATAAAATCTTATAAAACGTAAACTTATATAATTAATAATAATCATAAATAAGTTAAGTTATTATTAAAAGTAATAATGATAATTAAATATTATACGAAATTAAGAAAGTAATTAAATGGAAAGTTAATTATATTGGAAAATTAATGCTTAAATATTTAATATAATAGAAAAATTATTCACTTATATATAACCAATAATATTTAAGAGAATTATTAACGTAAAATGCCATTAAATTAATTAATAAATATAATAAAGAAAACTTATTAAAAATAAAAGAGTTAAAGTTTAAATTATTAATAATTAATAATAATATAAAGTTTAAAATTATTAATAAAATCCCGAAAATTAATATTAAGATAAAATTATTAATAAAAAAGTTAAATATAAATAATAAAATTTTACGAAATTTATAAATTAATAAAATTTTATTAAGTTTTTATTAATAAAGTATTAATAAACTTTTATTGATAAATTAACTTTACGTTAATAATTTTAATGTAAAAATAAATACCGTTTTATTAATTTATGCTTATTTTATTAAATTTTAACCGTGTTAAAAACTTTTAAATTTTTTTTTTAAAATATTATTTTATAAATTACTTATTTTTTTATCCCGTAATTTTAATATCGTATAAGTATATATAAGTTATGTAAATAATATAAGTGAAATAAGTATATTATATATTAATAATATTTTGATTTTTTTATTATTAAATGTTTTATATATTTTTATTTTGTAAATTTTAAAATTCTTAGATTTATTTTATACTTATTTTTATATATTTGTTATAATATAGTTACGTTATATATATATTTTTTTATATGTTTATTTTATTTTCTCATGCGTTTACTTTTTTTTTTATGTTTCTTTTTAATATTAATGTATTATATTAATATAACTTTATACCATTATTATTATATAAGTAATATTTTAAAAATTATTAAGTTAATTTTATTGATTTAGTATTGATATTACGAAGTTAAGTTTAAGTTAATTAAGTTTAATTTATTTAATATTTAACGTTATGAAGTTATGAAATTTATTAAAGATATTTTAACGTAAGAATAATATTAACGATATTATTGATAATCTTAATGATAACTTTATTAATGATAATAATAATAACCTTATTAATAATAACGATAATAACCCCATTAATAATAATGATAATAAACTTATTAATGATTTCTTTAATGATAATTATGATATTAAATGGAGTAATATTAATAATAATGAAGAATTTGTTAATTTATTTATTAATCCATTTATTAATCCATTTATTAATTAACTTATTAAGCTTAAATAAAAATGTTATCATTAATTAAAATAAAATGTTAAGCTTTTATCAAAGAATTTAATGTTAATGAAACCATTAAAGTTAATAAAGAGATTTATTGTTAACGTTAATAATGATAATTAATTATTAAAGAAGTTAAAGTAATTATTTATTATTAATAATGATAATATTATCGAAATTAATTTAAAGAAAATGGTTATAAAGAAAGTTAATAATTTTATAAAAAAACGTATGTTAAATTTAATTTTTATTAATTATAATTATAACATTTATAAGATTAACTTAACCTTAAATTAAATTAATAACTTCTTTATTAAGGAAATATTATTAAGAAAAAATTAAGAAATAAGTTAAATAATGTCGATATTAATATATAGAAAATATTTATATCGTTATAAAGTTATAAGTTTATTAAAAAAAGCGTATTAAAAAATAATAATAAAAAGATAATTAAAAATATTATTAATATAAAATTATAATGGAAAAAAGTGATTAAATTAATATTAATTTAACCTTAATTTAATACCGATATAATTATTATTATATTAATATGAATTAATCTTAATATAATATTAAATATAATATCATTATATAAAATAATAAGAGATAAGTTAAAGTTAATTTTTATTATAAATAATTTAATTAATTAAGACTTTAACTTAATAAATAATAATATATATTTCAATTTACTTAACGTTAATATATTAAAAGTATTATAAATTAATGATAACGTTAAAAAAGGTTTTAATATAATATTAAAAATATTAAGAAATTACCTTATTAATATAAGCTTTAAATGGTTATTATAACCTTTTAAATTTATCGTTAAGCTTTTTTTTTAATAATAAATATACCTAAATATTAAACCGGTTAAAAAAGACTTAAATATATTAAAAATTATAAACGTTATCATCGATAATATTAAAGGAATTATTATAATTAATTTTTATAAGGTAAAAATTAATTACGAAACATTAATAAAAATAATTAAGAAGATTAAAAAAAGTATCGATAATATTAAAAAAAAATTCGGAAATTAACCGATAAAAAAAATAAAATTACGGAAAATATTAAAAAACTCCTTATAAACATTAAATTAATAACTTTAACATCAACTTTATTAACACCAATAAAACTTTTAATTAAATCTTTAACATTAAATTAATTAACTTTTATAAAACCTTTAATTAAAACGATAACATCAACTTTATTAACACTTATAAAATCTTTAATTAAATCGACGTTAAAAAAAATATTAATAATATCCTTAACATTATTTTAAATATTAATAATAAATAAAATTAAACCTTATAAATAACGATGAAAAATATAATATCAATTAAATAAATTTTTTAATTAACATTTATTAAATAACATTATTATACCCTTTTTTAATTAACTTATTAAATATCATAAACATAAAAAGTTTAAAAAACTTTACTTCATATATATATTTCGATATTATAATTATTAAAAACGATAATAAAAACGTTATTATCTTTTTCATAAAAAAATAAATATTAAACAATACGTTAATATTAATACGTTAACATTAATATATATCATTAACATAATAACTATAATACATATTTAATAAATAAATAAATAATTTCCATTAATTTTAAAATATTAAAAAATCTCTTAATAATAATAATAATTTTATACTTATTAAGGGATAAGTTAAGATTAAGCTTATTTAATATTAACGTTTATAATAGAATTCATATATAAAAGATATATAACCGTTTCGATAAAAAGTTAAAAGTTAAACGTTATTAAAACATCATTACCTTATACTTATTTAATAGTTATCATGTTATATATTTTTAATATTTACTTTACGTATAAATTAAATTAAAAGGCCTTTTTTATAATATAACGTTTTATATTTATTAACGTAAATTATTTAACCATGAAACGAATACGTATTAATATTAAAAAATAGTTATTAATATTTATTTTAAAGAAAGGATATCGTTTCGAACCAACTTAAATAAGGAAGATTCTAATAATATTATTAACCATTAATTTTTAAAGGGTTAAATTAATAATAAAGTTATAAAAAATATGGTTTTAAACATAATAATAATAACTTTATTGTTTAACGACTTAATAATAATATTAAAAGTAAAGTTTAATAAAGAAATAATAAAAATCTAAGTTAAAAACCTAAAGAAATAAAAGATTAAATAATTAATTATTTTAAGGAATGAAATAATATTACTTATGGATAATAAAAGAATCGCCATTAAAATAAAGTAACTTTATAATAAAAGTTTAATTAAATATAAAATATCCTTATTTAACATTTTATATAAAAGAAAGAAAGATAATAATAGCATTAAATTAACGACTTTCTTAAGTGGTTTTAAGGTTAAATTTCCGTTTAATAATTATAAAATAAATAAAGAAAAAACCTTATATATAATTATATACTTAAAAGGAATAATAATAAAATGGTGATAAAGATATATTATAAACGTAATTAAAAAGTTAAAAAATATCCTTTAATTAAAAATAGAAAATTAATTACGTAATTTAATAAGAAATAAAGATTTATAAATATTTAATACCTTTATAACAATATAAAAACTATGTTAAAAATTAATAAAAAGGTTTAATATATTCTTAAAGTAATTTAAAATTATCAAAATAAAGGATCCGGAATAATATTTGGAGAGAAATAAAGTATTAAACTTATTAATTAAACTAAATCCGGAATTAAAAAGTAAATATTTAAAAGGGTTTTTATTGAAGATTTGAAATAAATTTAAAAGTAAAGTATAATCATTTAAAACTATTTTAAAAAGGTAACATAAAGATCATTAAAACTTACCTTAAGATATAATTAAGGAAAAGAATAATTTTATAACTTTATAATAAATTATTAACTTAAATATAATTAAAATTAAAAAAAAACTTAACTAAAATTAGGAATTAATATTATTTAATAACGAGAATATAAAAGCTTTATAAAAGTTAAATAACTACTTTAATTATAGAAAAAAGGGATATTATAAATTTAATTACCTTAAAATTTAATATTTTAAGTATAAAAAATTTAATTATTTTACATTAAAGTATTTATAATAAGATAATATTAACTATACGTTAAACATAAATAAAACCTTTTTCGGGATAAAAAAAATAAAAAACTTATAATAAAATAAAGACTTCTTATATAACCGGTTCGAGATAATAATAAAGTTATAAATAAGAAAATAATAACTTAATTTAAAAGCTTTTATTAATATAAGATCCAATTATAATATAATCATTAATAAATATATAACAATAAATTTACTTTAAAACTTATAAACAAATAATTAAGTAAAAGGTTTATATAAAAAAAAAGACATTAAAGAAGTTATTAATTATTATAAAGGCTTAAAATAATTAAAGGCTTAAATAATAAACCCTTTACATAATTAAGATTATTAATTAAAACTTCAAATATAACATTTTTTTAAGATTACCTTAAATTAATAATATAAATGTTATATTCAAAAATTAAAGCCGTTAATAATATTATTATATAAAGGAGGGAAATATTTCCTTAATAAATAAATATAAAGAGATAATAAAAATATTATAAGATTTTAACAAAGTGATAACCTTAATAATAACCTTAATATAAAAAGAAGGAAACTTAAGAAGAAAATATTTTACCTTTTAACGTGATAATAATAATATAACATTTATTTTACCTTTAACTTATAATAACTTTATAAATATATTTAATATTAATAAAATATTTATTTTATTTAAATATTAAGATTAGGATTATATCATTAATCTTAAAGCCGATAAGTAATTATTTTACAAACTTATATATCCGTTAATTAAGATAAAATTAAAAACTTTAAAGGAATATATTAATAACGTTTTATGAAAAGGGTAAATTTAATTTTTTAAAAGTTCCATTAATTCATTTATTTTATTTATATTAAAATTAAGAAGGAAATTATAACTTTATATTAATTATAAAGTATTAAACCGGATAACTTATAAAAATTATATAGCTTTTTTATTAATTAATAAGATATTAAATCATTTAATAAAGGTTATTTTATTTATGAAACTTGATTTAAAAAATATATATTACCGGCTTAAGATTAAAAAAGGAAATGAATAAAAAACCATATTTAAGATGAAATATAATTATTTCGAATATTTAATAATACCATTTAACTTTTTTAACGTGTTGATCACGTTCCAAAATTATATTAATAAAACTTTATTAAAATTAATAAATATAATTTATATTATATATTTAAATAATATCTTAATTTACTTTAACGATAAAATATTATACTTATAATATATTCGAAATATATTTGAAAGATTAAAAAAATAAAAACTTTACATTAATTTAATAAAATATAAATTTTATATAAAAAAAAATAACCTTTTTAAGGTTTATAATAACGTTAAAAGGTATTAAAATAGATAAAGAAAAAATGTTGGCGATATTAAAATGGCCGGTACTTTATAACGTATATAAAATATAGGTATTTCTAAGCTTCATTAAATTTTATAAAAGGTTTATTAAAGGATATTCCAAGATAACGGCCTTATTAATAAAGTTTTTAAAAAGGAAGTTACCGTTATGTTTTAAGCTATTAATAAAAATATTAAAGGTATTTATAAAATTAAGGTTATTATTCTCGAAAGTATTTATTTTAAGATATTTTAATACTTAATTACTTATTAAAATAAAGATTAATATATTATAATAAGTTGTTAATGTAATATTATTGTAATTATATAAGGAAAAATAATATTTAATAACCTTTATATTTAAGAAATTATGTAATAATAAGGTATATTATATTATATTTAATACCGAAATGTTAATTATAATTAATATTTTTGAAAAATGGAAATATTACCTTATATATTTTAAGGAGAAAGTAAACGTATTAATAAATTACTTAAATTTATAATATATTATATCGAAATTAAAGTTAAGTAACCGGTAAGTAAAATAAATAAAAACCTTAATTAATTTTAATTTCTAAATAATATATAAATCTAAGAATTTTAATTTAATCGACGATATATCATATTAATTAAATTATAAAGATGTTAAAAAGAAAATTAAAATTTATAAAAACATTTTATTAAGGTTCTAAAAGAAGTTTTAAGATAATTAGGAAAGTTATAACGTGGTAATAAATAATTTTAAAACGTTAAATAATAAGGTAATTATAAGAATATATACCTTATTATCGAAGTATTAAGGTAAGATTTAAAAGGTATTATCGAGGTTTTTAAAAACGTTTAAGAATAGTTAAAAAGTTTTTAAAATTTAAGAAAATAACGAATATATTAAAGGTTAAGAATAAGGTATTTATAAATATAATATAATTAAGGTAATAATAATAAAAGGGGATATATTAAATTAACCTTTTTTAAAGAAAATTAAAAAGGAATAAGAAAAAGACTTCTTTATTATTAAAGAAAAATGACGTATAAAACGGTTTAATTATAACTTTATATTATTTATATAAGAAATTAATGAAGAAAACCTATTTAAATATAAAAATTGAATATATATATTAATAATGATAAAGGGAGAATTATTATATAATTATTATAACATATCTTTATTAAGTTATTAAGGGGTAATAAAAATAATATTAAGATTAATAAAATGTTATTATTAAGATAAGTTAAGAAATAATATAAAAAATTATATAAATAATTACATTATTTATTAAAGGATAAAAATAAGATAATATTTACCTTATAATAAGTTAGGTTTGTTATTTATATTAAAGGGTTTAAGAAAAGAAATATTCTTAGATTTTATTACTGGATTTTTTAAAGTTATTATGTAAAATAACTATTATTATAATAATATTTTAATAGTTATTAATTATTTTTCGAAATACACGTTATATATAATGGTTATAAAAGATTTAACCGTTAATGGCTTCGTTAATATATTCTTTATAAAAATTTTCTTGTGAATAAAACTTTTAGAAAGGATAATATTAAATAAGGGATCTTTATTTATAAATAAATTTTAATTTATATTATATTACTGCTTAATAGTAAAAAGGCGGCTAAATATTACTTATTATCTTTAAATAAATAGATAAATAAAGAGGTAAAATTAAAACTTGGAATATTATTTATAAGCTTTTTATAATTACAAATAATTTAATTAAGTAGAAAAGTTTATATTAATAAAATAAATATATAATATTTTAATTTACTTAATATATAAGTAAATATTAACATATTTATATATGGGGTTTACGTTAAAAAGATTTAACGATTTAATAACATTAATCTTAAACTAAAATGTAATTAAAGGTATAAAATTAATAAATAAAATTTATTAAAATAAAGGAAAAGTGGTAACATTATTACATAACTTTAATAAAATATATACGAAATGATATAATAAAGATAAGTTATAAAAAACGTTTAATAAAGGTAATTAAGTTATAATTTCCACAAAAAATATAAACTAAAAATAACTTAATAAGAAGTTAATAAATAAATATTTAAGCCTTTTTAAAATAAAAAAGGTTATAAACTATTATTGAATAATATATAAGCTTAAATTATCATTAAAATATAAAATATATAACATGTTTAACGTAAATATTTTAAAATTATTTATATTTAAACTTAATAAAATCTTAATAAAATAAAGGATAAGCTTTAATAAAAATAATATATATGATATAAAAATAATCTTAAATCATAAAAGTAAAGGTAAGAATAAATAATATTTTATTAAATAATTAAAATTTAGCAGTAAAAATAACTTATAAAAACTAACCTTAAAGGTATTTAATAACGTAAAAAAAGCTTACGAAAAATGCCTTAAAAATAAAAATAATGTTACTTATACAAGAATTAATATATAAAATATAACGTTAATATATCGATATTTTATTAATTATTTACCGTTTTAAATTATTTATTGAAAAGGTATGATAATTATCAGTAAAATTATAAAACTTTTTAAGCTTAAGAAGTCTCGGAAGACCTATAAGATTTAAAAGATTAATAAGATCGGTAAAGCCGGTAAAACCGGGAGGATTAAAGATAACCATATTATTAATAAAAGCTTATAAAATTAATATATAATAAGGTAAGGGAAATTTAAATAAAAAGAATATATTATAACGAAATATTTAATTAATCGGTTAATATCTTTAAAAAAATTAATAAAATTATTACGAAATATATATAACTTTATTTTAAAGGATTAAAAAACTTTTTATATAACTTTATTAATTTTAAGTATTTATTTATTATAAATTTATTTTTATTTTTTTTTAAAGGTTAAGCGATATTAATATTTTAACCGTTACGTTTTATTTATATTACAATTATTTTTAATAATTTATAAAACCTTTCATAAAATTGATTACGTTATCTTAATAATTTTTTCGAAATTAATTAATTATAAAATAATAAAAAGATCGGGAGGAATTTATAATATGATTATTAACGTTAATTTTAAAGGTAATATAAAAAATATAAGCCGATATTTTATTACTTAATGGAAGTTAAATCATATTAAATTAATAATTATATAATAATAACGTAAAATTAAGAATTTATAAGTTTATAAAGCTTTTTATATATATAATATTTATAATATTTATTAAAATTATTTAGGAAAAATTAATTAAGTTATATATTAAAGAAGTTAAAGGATTATTTTACCTTTTATCTTAACGTAATTATAATTAATAAACTTATCTTTATATTAATTAATTATATAATATGTATAACGTTAATATATTTTAAAGTAAGGTTTTTATTTATTAATTATAACATTATAATAAAGAATTAGGAAGTAAATTAATAAATAAATAATATAAAAAGGATTCATATTATTATAAAAAGAAAAAATAAAATAAAGATATAATAAGGATCCGATAGTTTTATATAAGTAATTATAAGTTAAGGAAATAAAGAAATTATGTATAAAAATAAGCACGTTATTTGTAACGACGATAATATTCACGATAAAAAGCATTTAATGTGAATAAAAAGGTAAAAGATAATTATTAATATATATTAACTTTGCCGTAAGGATTTAATAAATTAATGGTTTTTAAATAAGAATATAATAACGAAAGGTAATTTTATTAAGAAATAAGTTAAGATTAAACTTATTTAATATTAACGTTTATAATAGAATTTATATATAAAAAATATATAACCACCTCGATAAAAGGTTAAAAGTTAAGCATTATTAAAACATTATTACTTTATATTTACTTAATAATTATCATGTTATATATTTTTAACATTCATTTTATATATGAATTAAATTAAAGGGCTTTTCTCATAATATTATCATATTATTTTATAAAAATCTAATTTATATATAAATTAATATTATTATTTATTTAATTATTTAATATTAAATAATTATTTCTTTATAAATTTATCAAATTCTTTATTTATTTATTTTAAACGTGTTAAATACATTACGAAATTTATTAAATAAAATCCTTTATAATTTATATATTTTATAAGTTTATCGTAATTATTATTATCATTATAAATTATATTATAATTATAACATTTCTTATTTTTAATATAAAAACGTGGGTTATAATATTCTTAATATCGGTTATATTAAATAATATAAATTTTTCGGTTTAAATATTATGTTAATTTCGAATCGAAAAGTTTAAAATTAAGTTTAATAAATATGGTAAAAGAAACGATTTAATTTTATAAAGTAAGTTATTTTTCATTTAAGTATTAAATAAGTTTATAAAAAATAAGCTTTTTTTTTGATTATGAAGATTATTTTTTAAATTATTACGTTTATAATAAACTTGTTATTATTATATATTTAAAGCTTTTTAAGAATGTTTAATATTATAAAGATATATTATTTTATCGTTTTATTAATAATATAACTTTTTTTTTTAAAGATAAGTTAAAATATTAAGAATTATATTTTAATTTCTTCATTTCTCAATTAAATAATTTATCTTAAACATATAATTTAAGCTTTTATTATATTTGTAAAAGTTAAGTTAATATATTTAAAAAGGTTAATTTAAAATTTTATTAATATAAAGTTTCGTCAATAATAATTTTTAAATATTTTAATGAAAATTCATTAATTTTTCCCCATTTAATTATTTTTAAACTATTTTTTAATAAGGTTTATAAAAGTCGTTAAAGTAAACATTTATAAGTTTTTCCTTTACTTATTTTTTCGTTTATTACGTAATTACGTGGTTTATTAATTATTTAAGATAAAAATATTAATAATAAATACGTTCATAATAAATATATACGTTTATATAAACGACACGTTTTATTGGTAATTATGGTTATTTTTTTTAAAAAGGTATAAAATAAGTTTATTAATTACTTATAATAATTTAAGGTTTTTCGGTAAAACGTAAAGGTTATTATTTATTTTCTTTTCTTTATTCGAAAAGTTTTCTCGCTTTTTTTTATTTTAAATTTTCGAAAATAAAAATATAAATATATCGTTTAATAAATTTTATAAAGTTATTAAAAATGTTATATAAACTTTATTAATTTATTAACGATATAACTTTATTTAAAAAACGTTAAATATTATATTAAATATTAAAATAATTTTCGTAAAAATGTTATGATAAATAATACATTATATTTTATCTTAATTAAGTTTCTCGAAAATAAAACTTTCTAAAATATTAAACCGTCGACATTTTTTTATAACGATAAAAGGTATTAATATAATTATGTTAATAAATTTAATAATTATATATTTTCGCTTTTTTAAATTAAAAAAAAAATTATAATAAAAAATATAATTAATGAAATAACGTAAAAAAGTTAAAAAATTAAAACCTTTAATATCATTATAATTAATTTTTATATAAAATATTACTTATTAACTTTCGTTTTTAACTTCGCTTTAAAACGTTATATATTATTAATTTTACCATTAAAAAATTAAAAATATAATATAATAAAAAAAAAGTCGGGAAAATTTATTATTTTAAATAAAAGTTATGGTTAATTAAAATAATTTAAAAAGATTAAAGTTAATTAATTAAAAGTAGGGTTAAAGGCTGGCGTTATGTAACCCGAACCTAAATATAAGGGTTACTTTTATTGTTGTAGGAAGGATAGATGCATACGTAAGTTAACAACTTGGGTTGACCGGGAGGCTGTTGTCGCCTCGGATGCGCTCTGGGATAGAAAATATAATGCGCTCAACGGCGGGGTTCAAGAAATTCTCCAACGCTTGAATCCACAAAATCTCTTGCATCTATCCGGAACGATGTTATTGACAAGATCTTTCCAAAACCTCCCACCAAAACAAGGACAGCTTTGTTACGGGAGAGATGCTGAATTACGTCTCCTAGAACAGTGCCTCGCTGCTGACGAGAGCCAGGAGGCTTTACGAACCGTCTGTCTCTATGGAATGCGAGGTGTTGGAAAGACACACCTGGCCTTAGAATATGCTCATGGTCACATCAACGACTACGTAATTGTGCTGTGGATTTCCGCAGAGAGCTCACTGAAGTTACAGCAATCATTTAGCGCGATCGCACATGGTATGGGTATTGTGGATGATTCAGTGCAGCATCCCGACCAGCTTTGCGGTATAGTAAGGCAGTGGCTTTACAATACTAGCAAGAGAGGCATGTCCACTTCCCTAGTTTGAAGGCTTCAGCAGGCGGCGGCTAATCTGTAGTATAACGAGAAAGGAGATCGCCACCACTGGCTGATGATCTTCGATAACGTCGAGGATCTGGCCCTTCTTCAATCGTATTGGCCTCAATCGTCTAGCGGTTCCATAATCATAACAACGACCAGAGAGGCCGTCGCTCACTATTACGCCGAAGACCATAGAACCATTTCGATAGAGCCATTCCATGGGGAAACAGGCACACAGATGCTTCTGAAGCTAACAGGCATAGAAGTCTCAGATTCAGAAGAGAAGAGAACCGCAAACTCGATAGCAGACAGGCTGGGAAATCTCCCCTTAGCTCTGGATTTGGTAGGAAACTACGTCCGAAGTTTGGGTAAACCTCTCTCCTCTTTCTGGCGAAAACATCCTCATTTCGAGATCGACTTCCTCTTCAACCCTAACCTTATGGAGTGGACACCGGCGCATTTCGAGGAATCGATTAGCAGAATTTGGGCCCTTCACGTTTACCCAACTGCTTCGAATACTAGCAGACCTCTAGATGCCAACTCGCGCCGCCTTATTAACATGCTCGCATTTCTTGATAAAGGGGGTGCACCCCTTGGTATGTTCCAGGCGACGACATCGGAATCAATGTATGATCAGAGCTTATTCCCGCCAAGACAAAAACAACAAATTTGCTAATAATATGCGAACAACAAGGTTATTTGAGGGACCAGATCTCCAGGGTGAAATTGAGAACCTGGGCGATCTTATCGACAACCCATTTAATCAAGTGCTTGCGTGAGTCACCACAGAACTCGGGTTGTCTACCAGTCTTTCCATTGATTTTATACTATATCTGACTTCACATCCAGGTTGGACGGCGCAATAATGAATCTTCGTGATAGGGCCCTGGTGAAGTTCAATGATATAACCAAGCAGATAAATTGTCACCACCTAGTACGGCACGCCGTCCTCAAGTCCATGAAAGGACCCACCAAACAAAGCATATTCAACCGACTTGTTTTCATCCTTAATGCATCCTTTCCGACACAGGAAGATGGGATGCCTCTACATAGCAAATGGGCGTCATGTGAAACACTGGCAAGCCAAATTCTGGCCCTATTACAGTCATACCCATTTCACAAAAATGACATTGGCCACCCAATTCTTCTTTGCGAAATTGCCGCCCGTTGCGCTTGGTGAGAGCTCTTCTCCTCTCGTATAGTCATTGCTGGGTAGGCTAACAGGTTTGATTCAAGGTACTTTCTAGAACTAGGTCGTTATAATACAGCGAAGCAGATGGCCGGACAGTCTATTGAAATCTGCGATGAAGCCCTCAAGCAAGGCTCTCACCCTGGGTACAGCGCATGGTTTATCCAGGATATGACAAGCCATCAGTACAACGTCTTGGCAACCATAGAGAGAGAACAGCCCGGCCAAGACTTCGGCGTATCGTTGTCGGAGAAGGTACGAGACATTAGAATCAACAATAGACGGGCTTCAAATCCGGAAGACGACATGTGGATTGCTGCCGCGGAGGGAAACCTCGCTGTGTCCTTGATAGCTTGTGGACGTGCCGATGAGGCGTATGGGATTCTTCTCAGAGTAAGGCAGAGAGATGACATGAGGGCTAACGAGGATTTATATCTACGGAATACATGTCTTTGCCTTCTTATGTTAGGAAAACTTGACGAAGCTCTCAAGGTAAACGATGATGCCATCAAGGCTGCAAGAGCGAAGAGAGGAGAGTCCAGTGAGCAAGTGGCTGCGTAAGTGGCTAACTGACCTAGATCTAAAGAAGGCTTCTCATGTGGATCAGGTGTTACTTTGATCTCGCCAATATCCATATTCGAAAGGGGAACAAGTCAGCCGCGCTTGGTGCGTTACAGGAATGTCTTAACCGGCGCAACTTATCAATGCCCCTGCATCAGGTCACGGCTTTCACCCTTCATAAGACGGGAGATGCTGTGGCCTTGGAAGGAGACTATAAGTCATCTATGTGAGTTACCTTTCATAGAATCAATCAACGAAGTTAGACTGATAGCTGTATATGAAGCCCTTTTTATGAGCAAGCGCTCGAGATCCTGAATTGTTGCGAATGCCATCCCGGATCACTCTGCCGCACAGCATTTGCTTTGGCATCTGCTTGCCGGCTTGCCGGAGACCAAGAACGGTACGAGAGTTATTTACACATTGGAAAGTCCACAGCGTCGAAGTTTTGTGACAGTGAAGATATTGGTTTCGATACTTCTTCGGCGATTTACGATAAGTATGTTCAAGTTGGCTTACGGTGACAGTGAGTAGTGGTTCTAAAACAAGTTATATTTTATACATAGCTGATATACAAACACGCCTATGAATTTACTCTATTCAAATTTTGATAAGTGAAGTCTTTCAGCTTAATTTAGCTTTTAGCATCAGCCTAACTGTGGCGACTTTGGAGCTATGGCCACATGTCGTCTCTTGAAAGGGAAATCATGACACGTATCACTAGCTGTATGCTCGACATCATTGTTAAGAAGTTTCTAGAAGCCAGTCCCTTCGAAATCCGCGCTGCTATTGGGCGTACTGAAATATACCAAGTCTGTTCTAATTGAAAGCAAGCGGCTTTGTCAATACTTTAGGTCAATAACTCTCAATTAGCTGTCAATTCACGTAGAAGCATACTATTAATATCACTATATCGAGGCTAACTAGCCACATATCGCTCTAAACCGCTGGAACTCAGCACGCCCCACATACACGTGGCTGCTTCGGTGCGTTGAAGCCGAAAAAGGCCAAGCCTGCACCTAGAATTCTTTCCCTGCCTTCAACATCTCAGAGAACGTCCTAACACATCACTCTCAAATGACTCCGCTGCGTCTACTCCGAGGTCCTCGTTGCCTTTAGCAATACTAGGTTGAGGTAACCACGAGCCTCCGGAGAGAAGAGGATGGAATAACGTGTCCATTTTCTGGGCAACACCCTCAGAAGTAGCCAGGCGACAAGCGACAAGAGTGGGTTGTCTCTTGGATAACCGCCAATCGTCGTACCTTCAACATTGGGCTTATCCAACCAGCTCATGTACTTTTCGTGCACTTTCCTTTCAGCGTCCTCGGACGGCCACGATCTCATTACGAGACGTCACGCTCCTTACCCCAACATCGACATGTCGCTACTGTCCTAGATAACTTTCGCTGACATTGACGTGGTCTTTCTATGGCTTCACTTGCAAATATGGATTCCGAGGAGGAATTATCCAGGGACGGGGACCAGGGCCATCCCAACTCCAACGGCAGGACGGATGGGGGAGACACCCAGAGTATCAGCATCTCCTCTGGGCCCATGTCTATTTCCATATCGGACTCTCGAGACTCCTCAAGTAACCGGGATGGAATTGAAGAGCATCGTAATATGATGCTTGCTAGCTTACTCGAGGATTACATTCGTACCCGAGCCGCCGAGTTCCTCAATGCTACCAATCCGGGTAAGAACTATACCAGGCAGTCACCAGAGATCCAGCCGCTTGCGCGACAGCTTTTCACAGAGGCAAGCCGGACACTTTCATCCAATGGAGTGATGGCTGAGTTTGCGGCTTCTGATTCTGTTGGGAATTCTCGGCGTCAATACCTATCGGCATTGGATAACCTAGTAGCTGGCACTCAAGCACCTACTTCGAGTCTCCCCAACCCGATGCGCGACATCATCTCCCAGACGTCCAGACTCGCCCTTGTTCCGCATCCCGCCAATGACTTGAGATTGAGTCTCCACTCGCCTCAAGCGTCAAGTCATTATCAGTCCTCCTTTCAGGAACTCGCCTTACTAGGGAAAGGTGGATTCGGCAGAGTCTATCAGTGTTTCAACCCATTGGATCAGAAGACATATGCGGTGAAAAAGATTCCGCTATCTCCAAAGCTCGGGAAGAGATTTCGCGACGGGAGACTTGACGAACTGCAGCACATCTTGCGTGAAGTGCAGGCTCTAGCTACGCTTGATCACCCTAATATCGTACGCTATCATGCTACGTGGCTTGAGGAGCCACAGCAACTGGCACCGAGGATGGATACACATGGTAAGTTACTTTCTCATTGTTTCATCCCCAACCTAGTAATTAGGTAGCCATCTCTCCCCAGGAGAGCCATTGGTGTGAGAAGACTCAGATCAGACTTAGCCTTTCGAGGTGGGACCTTGTTGCAGACCAACATACATAGACCATTACCTAAGTCCTCCTAAGTATACCGATTGCATGTAGCAGACACGTCCCCAACCACCACGAACCCACAGGCAATACATTCTTCGAGGACCATAATGACACACCCTCGTCGGGACGATTGATTGGACTTGATTGTTGAGAGGATGGTAATCACTGACTGAGAATATCAGATTCTGGTACGCGGCCCCAACCCGGCCGACGTCAACAATTGTTGCTGGAAGGTAGCCACCCCTTTTCTCAAGGTACAAGTGAGGTCTCTGGGCTATCTCGCATTGGCGGGATAATCTTTGCGGAAGATACCCCGTCTTTCCCCCACACCGATGCCGATAAGAAGTTAGCGGACGGGCGGCAATGGTTCGAAGAGCCTACTTCGAGTCATGGTGCTGTTGAGTCCACGTCCATGTCAAATACCAGCGATGTCTTCACGGATGGTAAGAGCCGTCCTGGAAACATCAATCGAAGAGGTGAGGTCTTTCATGCGACTGGGCACACATTATACATTCAAATGTCATTATACCCTTTGACGTTGGCCCAGTATATCTCCCTCTCGTCTAGTGGACATAATGTCCCTAGACATTGCTTTCACATGGTTCCTAGTCTCCAGCTCCTTCGTGCCATCAACGCCGGGTTGCGATATATCCACTCCAAGGGCTTCATCCACAGGGATATTAAGCCAGGAAACATCTTCCTATCATCATCGCCCGAACTGAAACCTCAAGGCGGATACTGCAACGTCTCTTGCAATTCCTGCCGAAAGAAAACCGAAGATGCGTCACTACGATGGCTGAACCCTCGTATTGGCGATTTCGGACTTGTAGCTCAACTCGCGCGCGGGGAGTTACCGCTGTCTGCCCACGCGACCGACGGCAACGCAGCAGCATCAGACAAACACGTCGGCACCACGTACTACCGGCCGCCGTCCCGCAAAGGCGCCGATGACGAAAAGGTTGACATCTTCGCCTTGGGTGTCGTGTTTGTCGAGATGTTATGCGCCTGCAGCACAGCCATGGAACGAGTGGACATGCTGAAGAAGCTGCAATTGGGATGCATACCGTCGAGTCTTAAAGAGGGTCTAGAAAGCGAAGGCCACCCCACGGAAGTAGTCGAAGAAGTGGTTTCGCTGGCAAAAGCGATGGTTGATCCCGACCCTGGTACTAGATGGTCTAGTTCGCAGGTGGATGAGGCCGTAGAGAGAGTCCTTAGCAAATGTGAAAAATCATAACTACCTCCTATTCTCGCCACTAATACTCTCTCTCTAATTGACTAATTCACGTACTACTTTTGAGAATACCATCTCGATCCTCGGCTTAATCACATTGAATCTCGAAAATTCCACTACATAGTTTTACTCGAACTTGATGCGCGATATTGTGTTGACTTGAACTTGTGCGGGAGCTCACTCATCGTATTATTCCGGTAATTTCAGTGTTCGATCCCGACGTGTTCGCAGTTTTTAGTGGGTTAACTAGGGCCGCCGAATGTCACCACGCAAGACCCCGCTTAGGCACCCGCATTTCAGGGGGTACGTGTACTATAAATGTCGCTGTACCCTAGAGCATCCATCAATTCTCTGTACATTCTCAGTACAGTACCTCGACATGTCTCTGCGCGACATCGACCCCGAAGAGAACAGGCGACGCATGAGAAATGGGGAGCTCTATTTTGCCTTTGCTCCAGATCTCGTAGCCGATCGCCGACGATGCGCAAGAGCATGTGAAAGATACAACGGCGCGGGGGAAGTCGATAGGCGCAAGCTTGTAGAATTATTCCATGCGCGAGTTCCCCTATGTACGTTCTTCGGCCATACTGAAATTCTAATACCTGTTATGCAGCATCCAGAATGACTCTTCGTCGCTGCCCCCGCTAGCAGCCACAGCCGAAGATGACGAAGACTTGTTCCAGCACGAAGTCTGGTGCGATGCGCCCATCAAGATGGATTATGGGTACAATGTCAAGTATATTCTCCCAAAACTCCGCAATTGACTTCTTACCTAGGTACTCACATTGACAGGTTCGGGGAGAATGTTTACGTCAATTCCAACTCGGTTTGGATTGATACTTGTCTCATCACGGTTGGATCGCGCACACTTATCGGGCCAAACTGTGCCTTCTTCTCCGGCACTCACCCTACAGATCCGCGGGTGCGCAATGGCACGAATGGCCCCGAAAGCGGAGCTCCGATCACGATTGGGGAGGATTGCTGGTTTGGTGGCAACGCAATTGTCCTTCCCGGGGTCACCATCGGCCGAGGATCAACTATAGGCGCCGGCTCAGTGGTGACTAAGGATGTGCCCCCCTTTTCCGTCGCGGTTGGAAATCCGGCCCGGGTTCTGGGACCTGTCCGAGAAGTACCTCGAGACCAGTTGCCCTTTGGATATACGCCCCCGGCCGAAATCCCAAATAAACTAGAAGATAATAATTTCTAGACTTCATACAATACGACCATTAAACTGGAGTTGACGTAGCGTACCGATGCCGACGGTCCATTTGAAAAGCGCGTGGGGCTAGGGGTATCAAGGATGGGTATGTAGGGGTACAGTATTGTACGGCGTACATGTAGTTCAGCAGTACGAAAATGCACTAGAACCCAGTTACGTAAGCGGACACTATGACGATAAGTCTTCATCTCAGTACCCGCTCGCATCACGAACCTGTTTTCGATTAGAGTTAGCCGAGCAATCCGGTGACTAGGTAATCAGCTCATATTTAGATGTCTTCAAATCGCTCTCTTCCCTATTCCTTGATTATCAATTATTGGTGGTTTTATGAAATTTTATGAGACTTTATGAAAACCTAGTGGCCGGCATCAAGACAAAAAAACAGCGGAAAATGAAACAATGGATTAGTAATCAAGATGGGCTTGACAACGTCCAGCTCGTGGATGCGCCCGAGCCCGCGAAGCTGCGAGATGGCGAGGTCTTGGTGAAGATTAACCGTGTTTCGTTGAACTTCCGAGACACGGAAGGTAAGTAGTAGTCGTCCCTTGTCATCCGGCATCCTGATGGAAACGAGATGCTAAACGGAGATACATCCAGTCTGCATGGGACACTACAATCATCACAAGACTCTAGAACACAGGGCCTCCGTCGTGCCCTGCTCAGATATGTGTGGCACCATTGAGAAGATTGGCCCTGGAAATGAGAACTGCAGGCTAAAAGAGGGAGATCGCGTCATGGCCATCTTCAACCAGACTCATCTCAAGGGCCAAATCACTGAAAAGGATATGGCTTCAGGCTTGGGTTTCCCTCTCCCAGGAGTACTATCTCAGTACCGAGTCTTCCCAGCCTATGGCCTCGTCAGAGTTCCCGACTACCTAACGGATGAGGAGGCCGCGGCTCTACCCATTGCCGCTGTTACAGCCTGGATGGCCCTCAACACATTCCAGCCGATAGGTCAGCCCCTATCGGGTAAGGACAAAGTCGTGCTTCTGCAGGGAACCGGCGGCGTGTCGATTTCCGGGCTGCAGATCGCTAAGGCGCTCGGTTTAACTAGTAAGTCGCGTCATACTATCTTTGAATTTCACGTGACTGACGAGAATCGCACCCTTAGCCATCGTGACGTCCTCCTCAGACACCAAACTCGACCGCGCGCGCAAGCTGGGCGCCGATCACACCATCAACTACAAGACGACGCCCGAATGGCAGGACAAGGTCCTCGAGCTCACAGGCGGCCGGGGCGCAGACGTCATCTTCGAGATCGGCGGCGCCAAGACGCTTGAGAAGTCATTCTCGTGCGTTGCCTACGGAGGGCTCATCAGCTGCATCGGGTACCTGTCGGGAAAGGAGGATGCGCAGGGCTCGCGGGTAAATACCAACGTGCTGGCGCTTCGGCGCAACGTCACGCTGAAGGGCATCCTGAATGGACCGAAGGATAGGTTCGAGGAGATGCTGGGGTTGTACGAGCGCGAGCAGATCCATCCTGTGGTCGATCGGGTGTTTGAGTTTGAGGAAGCGAGAGATGCGCTGAAGTACCTGTTTAGCGGCTCGCATTTCGGGAAAGTCGTTGTTAGGGTGCCTTGATTTGATCCAAGGCACCGGTGAATTGACCCGTATTACCATCATAACGGATTATCGTTTACTACACGCAGAAGAGTACTTGTAACTCGGCGCAGAGCTTTAGATGAAGCGGCAAGGTTCGAAGTCTAGTAAAAAACCTGAGCGGAATGGAATAGGTAACTGAAGAATCTAGAAAGGATCAAAATGATATTTGAATGGAAATCAGTAGAATCATGGTAGATACCAGGTCTCAGCTGTGACAAAGGAGGGTCATGGATAGGTACCTAATCGGCTTATAGTATGGGGGCCTAGGTAACTCTTCTACGAACTCTCATTGATAAATGCGTATTATATTACCCCAATAGGAAAGTCTTAGGACTGTCACCATTCCTCGCTCTAGTCAAGGAACCACGTCCACAACCAGCGAGTATTCAACCAAAAGGAAACCTGATTCTCAACTAACGAACGATTCCATGGGAGCTGCGACAGATATGAATATGACAACCCCACAGCCAACTATGTCCGCACAGGAGACACCTGGAGACCAGAAGGAGCGAGGGCTTCGAGTGCCGATCCAGTAAGAAATAACGTGCTTTCCTCATATGAATACCACTTCGAATGAATAGTCTGGAGGTATGTTCTTGCTGATTACTTCTCGAAGGCTCCGTGAAAACGATCAGTACACCGACATCCAAGTGGCTTGCGGGGGCAGGGTATGGAAACTTCACAAAGCGGTCCTCTGTCAACGAAGCGTGTGGTTCCAAAAAGCGCTCACTGGGAGGTTCATCGTACGCAGTTCAGTAATTAGCTCGTCGCATGTATAATGATATACCCACAGGTTATCTTTCAATTCTGACTCTATTACTACAGGAAGCAAATGGTGATATCAATATCGAGGAATGGAGCCCAGACCTCATCGACCGGCTTATTACATACATCTACGAGGGTGGTTCGTACCCTTCCTCCTCATTAATACTGTACAGACAAATCTAACTATACCAGAATGTGCCATCTCTAATGATTATGATTTCGCCGGTCTTATTAAGCTTTGGCAGTTAGGGGATTTTTCCTTGTGTCCGGCATGTGTGATGACGCACTAAAGCAACTGCGGAAAAACCTCGAAGGTGCTGAACTTGAGCTATTACGCTCAGCAGCCCCTCTTCCTCCCCCCGATGAAAGCGCTCCGATGCACATATTTGCCAAATTCCGGGAAGCGCTTTCTCATGTATATACCAACACGACCACAGCAAATTCCACATCAGTGACAACGCCAGCAAAACTAACGCCAATCTTCCACAATGGTCACCCTGTAAGATCGGAACTAGCCATGTTCTACACCTGGGTCGGATTTCAGTATCACTTAAATCCAAAATGGGAACTGAGCTCTTATATTGAGAAGGAGGTGCCTGTATTTGCCGCCGACGTCTTACAGAACTTATTTAGCGGTGATAAGAAGTTCAAGTTCCTGGGAGTTCCCAAGATGTGCTCCGTTTGTCGATCGGCCTTGGATACGTCCTCGTGGGAAAAGGGGTATAAGATCACCTTGTATGATGTTTTTAATCGTCCTAAAGTCGTAATAACAGGTGGCTGGGCAGACGGGTCTGGAGCCAGGTGCGTTAAATGTATCCCTAAGTACAACAGATAACCGGCCAATCGTTCGTTTTAGTATCTTCTCCTTAAGCAAATTTTCTCAAGAGATGTAATATCCATATTTGCAATTTTGACCAAGGAATGTCATGAGGCACCTACCTAGGCTACCTAGGGAGGTTAGGTACATTATAGATCGTATTCTAGATACCTGAGATACTTATATTCACTTGAGTTCGAATGTACCTAGGTAGGTACATACATGTACTTAAGGGACGGGACGCGGCATAGGAACTTGTGCTACGTGTGTTACCTCATATGACGCCGCCCTACATATTCATATATGGAGGTATTATTAAGCTGATAGCTGAAACTGCATGCATGAGCTGGCACAGGTAGCATCCCAAATTTTCTTACCCCTCTCGAATTCCCTGGGGTACCTTACAGTGGGATCCGAATGATTACTTCAGTTGTATGTTCTATACATCGTGATGAAGTTTAAGGACTCGGTTCGACGCCGCGCACGGCGTCTGCTGGACCGGACTGAGGGCAACACAACGGCAGTAAGCGGATACCCAACGCTGTCTGCAGAGCAGATGCTGACCAGTTATTTCTACTGCCAAGGTGCAAGTAAACGAACGAGATCCCGATTCGCAACCTAGTCAACTCAGAGCCCAAACTAAAGAAAACGCCGACGGCTCTTCGCTTCAATCAAACACTACCCACACTACACACCAGCAACTTGAAGCATCCAAAGCTGCGATCCTCCATGATACGAGAAATCAAGAAGCAAAAGATGCATCTTTCGGGCGAAATCTGTGGGCTGATGCATACGAAATGCTCAGGAACGACGAGGAGCGATACCCGCTTCTTGAACATATCGAGAAATATTTGAAGGAAGATGGAAATATAGAAAACGGTATGCCGACGTCGAGAAATTCCTAGGTGCTAGGATGCCCCAAGATTGGGGTAATGTTAACTGCTAATAGTGAAAGGGAAATTGCTAGATGCTGACGGGACTGATGGGGATGCGCAACATCTTGAAGTGGTCCAGGAACTCGTAAGAAAAGGCTTGAGAAGCTCACGGAGGAAAAATTCACATTCTCGATCCGGGGGAGGCGTCTCGTGGCTCGAGAGCTCCTCTGCAAAGCCATCAGGGTCCTTTCGAAATTCAAGGATGTTGTCAGTTCCGCTATTTCGGCTGAACCACACGCAGAAATAGCCTGGGCCGGTGTCATGGCTATTCTTCCAGTAAATACCTAGAATCTTCGAGCCGACCCCCAGACTACTAACGTTTTTGGTAGCTGTTGGAAAATGCATACCAGCAAGACGAAGACGCAGCGAATGGCTTGAATGAGATCTTGTTCCTCCTCATTCGATATCAAGAGATGCAGGAAGGGTTTCTTTCCTTGGAACTACAAGGTTCACAGTACGTGTAGGAATCTACTAACACCCCTTCACCCTGGCGAAGTCCATACGACAAGGTTTCTAACTATAATCAGCCAACCTCGAAATTCATCTACACTCCTTCCAAGTATCAGGTCCCAAGTTGTTAGCGTCTACGCCGACATACTCGTGTATCAGATTCGGTTTTTATTACAATTCAACAGAAATATGGCCCACCGCTTTGTGAGAGACATCGGGACCGCTGATGGCTGGAAGCAAATGTGGACGAAAATAGAAACTGCAAGCCAACGTATTGACCAAGGAGTACGAGACCGTTTGAACACTAGAATACTAGAGAGCTGGAAGGCGGTCGGTGATATCAAAACCATGGTTGGAGACTTGTCGACAGCCGTAAAAGTGAGTAGTCCCCCATCTCAGACGCCGTCCTGTCCACCTTTATAGTTACTAAAGCTGAGTAGGATGCCGAAGAAGAACGGCTCTTGATGTCGTTGCCTTATACTGCAAACGCCATCTTCGATTCTCGCCTAGTGGTAGACTCAGCGAACCCCTGTTTGGAGAGAACACAACGTCACACCTTAAAGTGCATTCAGGACTGGGCGGAAGATCCCAATGGGGAATTGGTCTTTTGGCTTCACGGGATGGCAGGAACTGGCAAGACGAGTGTTGCCCTGACCGTTGCAAATGCACTGAAAGATGGAAACCCATTCGTATATGGACACAGACCTCCTCACAGTGTCTTTTTAGGAGCCAGTTTCTTCTTTAAGCAAGGCGACATCACTAGGAACGGTACTGAAGGCTTTTTCCCAACAATTGCAAGATGCTTGGCAGAGTCCTTGCCGGACCTCAAGTCTTACATCGTCAGTTCAATTAAAGAACACTTTGCAATTGGAACGAAAGCGCCACAGCAACAACTCCAGCACTTGATCATCAAGCCACTTTTAATGCTTGATAAACGGACGTTCCCACCGACAAGACTCCTCGTTATCATCGATGCACTGGATGAGTGTGAAAAGCTAACAGAAGCTGAGGAGCTGCTTGGTATGATAGCTGGCTTGAAAGCCTTCGATCAAGTCCAACTCCGGATCCTAATCACAAGCAGGAGTGATGACAATATCTCCAGAAGCTTCAAACAAAGGCTCGACGGTATGCATCGTGCCGTACCCCTTGAAAATATTAGTTTGTCCATCAAAGGAGACGACGAGATAGACGATATCACGCTTTATCTCACCAAAACATTGGCTGAAATTGCAGAGAATCATGGGGCCTCGCAGGATTGTATTAGCCGTACCGACATTGAACAGCTCAGCAAGAAGGCCGATGGCTTATTCATCTATGCGGCGACTACATGTCGTTTCTTGAGTAACGGTTTCGAGGACGATAATTATAGGCAATTGTGCCTAAAATTGATCGTCAACGACGACAAGGAATCAAGCCCTCTGCAAAAAGTCGACGAGATTTACGTAAAGGTCCTGTCGTTTCATTGAATCAACGATAGAAGCAGCAAATTTCTCATACCTTTTTATGCTCAGGTTGAGAAGGTTCTTGGCTTCATTTCGGTTTTCTCTGTTCCCGTCCCCATCTCGGCCCTGACTGAATTGTTAGCATTTAAAAAGCGTCAGGTACCTAGACGATGTATTGGGTCGACTCCATTCTGTTGTCTATGTTCCACAGGACGAGAATGCGCCCCTTGGACTCATCCGTCTATCCTTTCGCGACTTCCTCCTTAGTGAGGAGAGATCAGCAGGATTGCCATTTCATGTCAAAGAGCTGTCCTTGCACCGGGCAGTACTGGATAGCTGCCTTAGGGTCATGTCTCGCGACCTCCATCAGGACATGTGCAAGCTCCTATTACCAGGAAGCCTCGCCTCCGAGGTGTCGCCCAGTCATCTTGAAGAGAATGTACCGCATTACTTGCGATATGCGTGCTGTTATTGGGTCTATCATCTTGCGAAACTTGACGAAACCCAACGAGAAGAAGTAGGTTTAGAAGACAACGGGCTAATCCACGCCTTTCTATTGAAGAACATGCTATATTGGCTGGAGACAATGAGCTTAATTCGAGAAACATCGAATGCGGTCCTGATCATCAATCGTATACAGACTCTAGTCGACGTAAGTTGCCAGGCTGATCTACTTACGACGAGCGCAGACACTGACCCTATAATTGTACCTTCGAGTAGCCCGTCAAACAACCCAAATTATCTGCTCTGATGTATGATGCCGGACGCTTTGTGCTCATGAACAAATGGATTATCGATTATGCTCCGCTGCAGATTTATTGCTCTGCGCTGCTATTCAGCCCGAAAGCAAGCCCTATTCGATCTACGTTCAAGACTTTAATGCCCTCTTGGATAACGCAGAAGCCCAAGGTACCTGAAGATTGGGACTACGAGCTCTCCGTACTCGAGGGTCACACTGGTGGGGTTTCTACCGTCGCCTTCTCCCCCACGGATGACCTCCTTGCATCAGGATCGAGAGATGGAATAATAATATGGGACTACGTTACAGGAACCGAACGGTTCAAGTTTGATGTTCCATCTCCATGCAAGTGTACATTCTCGCGAGATGGAAATTTGCTTGCATTCGGCTCCATAAACGGTGAGATCAAAGTGATGGAATTCTCAACAGGAGCGATGATTGAACTACCAGACCACTCAGCCTTGGTTGGCTGTCTTGCATTCTCACCGAAAGCTAACAATATCTTGGCATCATCATCTTCTGACGGCGCAGCTCGAGTATGGGACATCGAGAAAGCACTAGCACTTCACACCCTAAAACCCCCACCTTATAAAGATCGGAAAGCGATCACATTCTCGCCAGACGGCAAGCTCCTTGCAGGCTGTGTCGGACCAGACTCTGTTGGCTTATGGAATGTTGAGACGGGGAAGTTGGTGAAGACACTTCACGGCAAACTGGCCGATGTGATCTCCGTCTCAATCGCCCCGAATGGTGAACATATAGCTGCAGTTTCGCCTCACGGCGAAGTTGCAGTGTGGAATATTTCAGGGGGACTCTTAAGACGCGTAACCTATGAGGAGACAGGTATTGCCATAGTCGCGTTTTCCCCACTAAACGAGCGACTGATAGCCATCCCCCTCAACAATGGCATTGTCGAACTTAGATGCGTGGATAACTGGGACCTCGTAGGGACCCTCGGCCGAAAGAATGGCGATGAAAAGCATTGGGTTGATGACATGTCATTTTCCCGAGACGGCAAGATACGAACGATAGCATCAGACGACTTTGGGACACGATAAACAATCGAAATCAAACTGGGGATAAGATACGCCTGGATAGAGTAAGAAATATCGAGTTTCTACCTGCAGATGACAACGTCATATGCGCCGCATCGACTTCGGGGATTCAGCTGTGGGATATAAGTGGCAAATCTGCAGAACCAAGGGTAGCGAAAATGTCGTGGCGGCCTGCTTCTTTCTCGCGGGACGGGAGATTTGCAGCGTTGGCATTTGGCCATTTTCAGTCAACAGGGACTATTGAGCTCTGGGATGGCAACCTCAAGAAGAAGATCGTCGGCATCCCCGAGTGGCACTCGGCAGTTTTCTCACCAGACGGCAACCATATGGCTTTACGAGATCTCGGGTCCATGGCTATATTAGAATGCACGACTTTGAAGAATTTGGATCAATTCACTATACCACATATAGACTCAGGATCAGATTCCTTTAAATTCTCACCAGATAGCCAACTCATATGTTTCATGCGGAAGCAACACTGGGATAGCATTGATGGGAAATTTGAGTTGTGGAACTTGAGAACGGTGAGAGAGCTATTCTCCTATCCGCCTTTTGGATCCGCCAAGTCAATTGCATTCTCGCCTAATGGCGACTTGGTTTCTTTTCCGGTAGAAGGAGGCATCGCTCTTTTGGAGACGGAAACGGGAAAAGAACGATACGTGCTCAAAGATGAGACCAATATAACCGGAGTTAAATTCCATCCCGAAGGCCACCTGGTGGCGATACGACATTTTCGAATAGGCGACATTTCTGTATGGCCTACGTCAAATGCAAAAGATGCACCTGTGTTCAAATTTGAACTACCTAAAGATGAAAGGTGGGATATAGTTGAGATGGCAATTTCGACAACCGGAATTCTTATGGCTGCATCGAACGACGAGTATTTCTCCTCCTCCACTATTGTATTGTTAAATATCTCTACAGGTGAAACAATTGGCAGGTTTCGCCTCCAAACTTACGACATCCATGACATCTCCATTTCCGCCGACTCTCACTGTTTCGAGTCTTCAATTGGAAGACTTCCCGCTCTGCCTCCCCCTTCCATTGACCAGAATTTTCACTCAAAAGACATATCAGAAGCGACACAGGAATCTCTTTACGTGGAAGCACAATGGGTAGTCCAAGGATTCGAAAAGTTACTATGGCTTCCCCCCGCATATCGAGCCAACTCGATAGCCGTGAAAGACGATCTGCTTGTCATTGGACATGAATTTGGTTCTGTCACAATCTTGAAATTTGACCTAGCCAAAACACCACTATCAAGCCGACTAAGCCATCGCTTTCACTGATATTACCTGAACTGGGGCGGCGTTTAAGGTTATCCTTTCTTTTTATTTCTCAAAATATGCTTCCTCCACTTACATCATGCCATTTCCTCCCTGTTTGTTCGCCATTTAGATATCTGGTCCTTATCATAATCCAAGTCTTGTAAACTGTCATACACCCGTTCGCACACACCGTATTTGCTCTCGCGAACCCTGTATGTATCCCAACAGGGTCAGTCAACAATGGCCAGCAGAGACTAGAGTCGCCTCTGGCCGCCCCTATCCGTCAGCTTGTCAGCCAATTAACAGTCACGAAGCGCTGTTTTCCTAACGCCAGTTCGGGCCTTGCTTTCCTAATACCCATAGTGATGGGAGGGTGAGACTATGAACAACGGCAAATGTGACAAAACACCACCCCGGACCTAGCGCACGGAGCATGATGTCTAATACTGCTAGGCCTGCAGCAGCCAGCTCACATCTGACAAGATTGTTTGCAGCCTGGACTGAGGAGGACCTTTGCGGATGGAAGTCCACGAGCAACGTGTTTAATGACTGTAAGTTCTTGGACGTTAGACTTCATTCTGTGTTCTTGATTGCGAAGTATAGGGGGTCAAAAGCTAGGTAGGTACCTACTTACCGTAAAAAGGGGCTGCATCGTAAATCCGATGAGGAACTGAAGGACAAGTGGTAGAGCCATATGCTACAATGATTAGTTCAATGCCCCTTTAATTGTTAGTTTAGAGTACACAATCCTACCACTTTCAATTGAAGAGCCCATCCGTATCCAGCGATCAGGGGCGCACAAAGAGCAACGCAGTATTTATTCGTCCGAAGTCGCGCGTATTCGATCGGTACCTTGGAGATGTCATCTTCCCGAAATTGGTCGATCGACATCCCTCGAGACTCGGCCGTTTTCCGGTAATCTCTGTCTATGATCCTGCCTATTCCACTTAGCTACCTATTTAGGTGCATTCATATCAAATATGGCGCAATTTTATTACCTGCAAGAAATGCCGAGGTCGCACACGCTACGCCAAAGGGGATGTATGACAAGCCTGCTATCAACCCGGAGATGTTATAAGTTTCAACAAATACTGTTGATAGAGAAGCCTGTAAGCACGAGTAGATTGTGTAGTAAATTCCGTAGCAGCACACAGCAACTAGTGTCGAACGGTTCTTCAACAGAGAAAGAACGGATAGAGGATTAGGCAGCCCTATTTGGGCCTTTTCGCTAGAGTAGTGGTCTTTACTTGAATGGTGTGAAGGGCTTAATATTGGAATGGGAGGCGTGTTGATTGTTGGTGGTCCAATACTGCCGTTGCCAACGATGCTTCTGCGCGTCTCTGGGAGGAAAATGATAATAATTAGTAACACGATTGATGATGCGATCGTTAAGAACCAGAATATCGAAGGCCAACTCCATCGAATAAGAAGCAATCCACTAATAAGGGGAGCGATGCTGGGAGGGGTGTTTAGACTAAAGCAGTTGTTAGCAATGTACTTCAATCGAGAGTTTGGAAGCGCATCGTACAATACAGAAACAAATCCAGTATACCCTCCCCTGTCGGCCGGCGTCGTCAGGTCACCGATGATCCCATATGCAATAGAGAATGTACCTAACGAATACGATCAAAATTAGGGCTGGTTGGTTATTGTGTGCCTCACAAAAGATAATCATACCGGAAATTGCGGCGCTCTGTATCATACGCAAGACGAAAAGGGACGCGAATGATCGCTGGACAGCCAGTCCTATATTAATAATCGCGTAGACGGACAAACATACGATGAAGGCAGGACGACGGCCATATCTATCAGCGGCATCCCCAGTAATAGACGGAAATATTCCCGATGCTATCAAGTAGGAAGTAACTGTGAGATTGATACTCTCGACTGAAACTGTGGTATCCCTGGCCAAGAATGGGATGGCGGGAAAATATATAAAACTACTAGCAGTCGAAAACCACCCGGCGAGAGCCGCAATGAAGATAATCCACTTCTTCTGGGTCGTCGAGAACACGGAATATGGCGGGGTTTGAGTGGGAGCTATCCTATCCGCGATGGCCGAGTTCGGCTTCTCCACATCGTCGAGATTGTAGCCCAACGGTTGCTTATCCAGGTGACGCTCAGGGCTATGTGCGTCCCTTATAAGAGAAGCCATCTTGTCGCCGACAATGAGTTTAATGGAGGTCGTAAGCGGGAAGAGAAGTGTTGGAAGTATATCTTGACCTTGACAGTTAGTTGGCTAGACCATTGAGGATAGACACCAATGAACGCAAGGATATAACCGTTATCGCAATAGAAAGTTGCATTTCACATGTCTGACCTAGACCTATCAAATTTGTAATAGGTGATCCACCACATCTATGTTATTCCTCAATGACCATGACAATCGCTTATTGATGCCTGCATCTCCGCTTAGGTTGGGAGGTACACGCCGGAAGACGATCGCCGTCAAGCTCCAATGAATCTGAGGACGAGCAAGTTACCTTAGGTAGCTAGTTAAGTTAATCTATTTCATTTCAAATTCTGAACCTCCCGAAATCTAAGCCCGTTCTTTATGATAGTGAGTTCGCCATGTAGACAAAACACGATGTTGTCGTCGGCGCTCTTTACCGGTAGCACTTGATAGCTCGAGGATACATATCCGCTCGGGACGAAGAAGTGCCGCGAGAAGCGTCTCGCCATAGCGTTTTTAATATCGGCGCTACATATCCAAGAGTCCCTGTTTAAGAAAACGAAAGCCTTTGTTCGCTCGCTGGCTCCAATAAAATGCCTCGAATACCGAGGTAGCAAGTCATTAAGAGGCCTTAGCGTCACCGTCTCGTCGTCATCTAAAACGCCGTTAAGGTCAAACAGAAACACGGTTGACGTGGAAAGAAACCCGGAATCATGTTGAACCTCGAGCACCAAAATTTGCGATTCGGTATGGATGAATGCTGAGCGAATGCCCGTCTCCACGTCACCGCCTGATAGATTATATCCTAAATAGATGACGATATTGTCAAGCCTCGATGGAAATGCGCTTGCGCTATATCGCTGGAATATATGATCATTGACTAGTATGAAATGATGGTCGCCATCCTGGTTAGGCCCCTGAATCCATCGCCATGCATGTCTCTCAGAGTATTCAAAGTGTAAAGACCCTACACAAGAGCCATCCTGCATGGAATAGACGTGGTCTGACTGCGCCGTACTGACCAAGAGAAATGCACCATCGGTACTGAAGCAAAGCTGCCTTACGGGGGAAGATAGGGATGCGCGTAGTATGAGAAATTCACAAGTCGGGATAGCTGACTGGCTTATAGCAAGTTTCCAAACTTGCAACACACCATCGGCATCACTCGAAGCGATGTAGTTATTCTCGCTCACTGCTAATTGCGTGATAAAAGCCTCTGGCGAATGAGAGTAAAGCTCAGACACCCGCTGCCCGGTCTGCGTATCGAAGGCGAAGATTTGGCCGGTATACTTGCCGACAAAGACGATGGCAAGGGATGGGTGCGCGCAGAGAGCTGTAATCCTTGATTTCCTCAATACCTCGTAGTGGCCTTCAATAGGGGTTAGTGGAGTAACACCCTCACTAGTACTCTGGCCTTTGTCAACATCCCTCCGCGCAAGCACGGCGGGAGACCATATACGCATGTCGAAGTGTGTTGCGTCAACTATACTCCATCCATCTGAAGTAAAGCTCAAGAGCCGAAAGGACATCGCTGGTGATATCACATGATATAGTAAAGATAGCGACTCAAAGTCCCAAATTTGTAAGCCTCCTCGCGTATCGGCCGTTGCAAGTGTTCCCCCGTCTGGTGAACAAGATGCAGATAGTATACCCATATTGGTGTATTTATGGCTGTTGACTAAGTTGCCGGACCATGTATCGTAGAGTGAAATATCATGGTTTGTGTATATGACGAGAAGAAGGTTGATATCTGGGTTGGGGTTGAACAACAAGACGGAAGCTAGCTTGTCCTTTTTGTCCAAAGCCCAGCCCATCAGCTCACCTGTCGGGATATCCCAGAGGCAGACTGCCCCACCTGTGTATCCTAATGCGAGTATCTCCATGTCAGGAGAAATAGAGGCTAAGAATGGGGACTTACCACCAAACATACTCGGTTTGGTGTTGTCATTATGGCTCCGATAAGTGAACGTTTTGTCCTCCAGCAATGCGCCGCTCGATAACTCCCACTTCAGGAGTCGTCCACATTCGCTTATAGCGATGAGCGAGTCATTAGACGAAACTAAGAGAATACAGCCAAATCTCATCCGATTCTTCCACAATATGTTCCCTTCCATATCGTAGACCGCCACCGATCGGATGGTGCATGCTGCCACATATTTGTTGGCAAGGTGGACTAGATCGACAGGGTGCTCTTGGCAGATAACCCCTATCTTCTCACAGCTCCTGTGATTATAAAGAATTATATCACCAGATAGCATTCCTATAGCGATGGTGTTCTCTCCACAAGTGATAGTTGAAGGCATGCTTCCGCATTTGAAATCGACTGACGCAATGCAATCATCCCATGTTTCATCCCGGTAACCTAAGACTTCTAACCCATCCGGCCGTTTCCCAAATTGTTTGTGGATGGCAGAGCTTGAAGGACAAATGGGCGGAATAATAAAGTAAACCGAAGAGGGGTCCTGTAGAAGAGCATCACCGAACTTGGTCACTATTCTGCTGAGGTCCGTGGACCAGTCGGCAATAGTTATGTCTTCAATGCTTGAGAAGGACTGGAGCTTCGCTCTCCGGTCTAAGTAAGCTTTCAAGTTCTTGGATGCTCTGATTAGATGATGGAGGTCACCCTTCTGAGCGATTCTTTCGATCCAGGATAGGACATTTATTTTGAGAAAGCGACCCATTGTAGACAGGAGCTTATCATCTTCGACCGATGCACCGTATATATGCTCGGAGAATTGAGTCACTACATAGTCAAGAAGAGGCGACGGTTCTTTTCGTGGGGCATTCGAGCTTAACAGTCGTCGGCTTCTCGGTGGCTGCATTTCGGCGCTGCATAATAACCGTAAACATGCCAGTGCTATCCTTCCATGTGCTCGAGGTTCCGAGATGCGAAATTCTCCGGCGGCATCGGATAAGAGGAACTCGCGAACCGTAGGATGAGTAAGAGCCGCCAGACCAGAACTGGGGTCAACGCATATTAGCTGTCCACAGAGACCTTCAATAGCGCATTCCACGTTAGGCAAATCGATGTCGATGTCCAGCTTTAGTGCTTGTGAAAGCTCTGAGATAGTTAAGTTTCGCGAGCCGGCCGTGGTCCATAGCAAGATGGCTTGGGTAATGTGTTTCTCCAGTCTCTTCTCTCCCATCGTTTTGATAATCCTCTCATAATATGATATCATTCCTTCTGGGATACTCTGAAGCACTTGAAGTATGCTCTCATTCGAGTATACTTGTTCTAGTTCATCCAAGACTAGCCGAACCCATAGAAAGCAAGCATTAGACCTATCCAGAATTCTGTCCTTGATGCGCTGCTTATCATCCAGGGTATAAGTGGGTATACCATCAATGTGAGTACGTATATAGCGCTCGATATCAGAGATACTATCTCTGAACGGTATTTCGATACAGGTTAAATTTGCGCTGTCCTCTAAAACGCGGCATAATCTATCCATATCCGGTACTTTTCGACTTGTGATGAATATTCGCAGCGGAAAGCTCGACTTCTCGCCTTTCATCACCATGAAAAGCTCACGGTATTTTCTGCACTCGTCAAGAGCGTCAATGACCCAGTACTGCGCTGTACGCACTTGAGATTGGAAGATTCCATTTTTGAAGACCTTCTTCCATATCATATGAGGATCGTCCAAGTCAAATGAAGAGCCTTCCATATGCAGAGAGAGTAGTTTTTGGCGAATATCCGGGTTTGCCATCGCCATTTGATAGGCTATGGATCTCAAGCAGTGCCCGAGGGAACTCGAGGATTCGCCGCCAGCATGGAAATAGTAGTAAGCACACTGGACCTGAAGGTTCTGAAGCTGAGATACGACGTGTGCTGCTAAGTACGTTTTGCCCGTTCCCGGATTAGCATGAACCCAGAATATCGAAGGTTTTCTGAGTCCTGTTTCGCCGGTCTCAAGGGACTCGCCGTGAGAGTCCCGCCAATCTTGGAAATCAGCTCGAGCACCCATCCATAGACACGAGCCATCAACAATCGGGAAGTGTTCCTCCAATCGATCAGATACGCCTAAATATGATCTCAAGGCTCTTATCTGTTCCTTTGACTTTTCTATACCGATTCGCGAATCTACACATTGTTAGCGTCTTTAATCGTCATTGCCTATGGGTCACTTATTAAGGTACCCACCATCTTGTAAGATGTCATCTATCGCACTACAAAGGGCATTCTTTAAGGTTATATAATTCGGGTCATTAGTACTATCAAACTTGCATATATCTCGATGGTTCGCATTTAAATATTGAACCCGTTCATTCTTAAACCCAGGACCTGGCAATTCAGGAGTAAGTTAGTATCGTGGATTGTAATTGAATAGGGGTATGAAGCTATACCAAGAATAGCAGAGCTCCTTTCTACAATCAAACCGGACGAAACCCCTAGGTTCATCCCTAAAGTCTCATAGAAGGAGAAGATTGGTAATTCATTTGCGTACTTTCCAAAGTCATCGTTGATGAGTCTCGCGGAAGTCGAGCCCGTAGTTAGGTCGGTGATATATGGACGAGAAGACATTATCCCAGAGAGAGTCAGGATCCTATTGAGAATAGCTGCATAATCAGAGCCCCTATGCGGTGTGGCGAGGAAGAAGAAGCACTTGATGCGGTCCCTAAAGTCCGGTACGTTTCTTGCTAGGATGAAAGCCTACCCTATTAACTTAGCTTTGATATGAAAAAAAGGTGCTGCGAAGTCATGGAAGCTTACCTTTTTGATCACAAGCCCACCCATAGAGTGCCCCAGGAGTATTATAGGTCCCTATATACCATAAGCCTTGGAAATAGTGCTGCGGGCATCGGGGTTCTTACGCTGGGGTTATGTCTCAAATGCGGCGAATTCCTCATCTCTTCTAGTAGCGAACACCCAAAGTCGTGAACGTCGAGGATGCTCGGCTTAGTGCTAGCCCAATCTGAATCATATCCAAAGCTATGGATGCTAACATTGCGTAAACCAGTCTCCCTGGGAAGCCATGATTGCGGCCAGAACATACGGGGATCGTTGCCCTTTCGCCAGGTCTTCGTTGATCCCCCGCGTAAGCCGTGTACGAAAATAAGATCAATCAGGGGCTCAGGGGAAGAGTGCAAAAGCCTGAGTCCAGTAGGACCCCTAACACCGTCCTCATCATCTCTAATGGTACGTTTCTTTACCAACGAGCTGGTGAGCCTTTTCTTCACTGAGAGCCTCGAGGAAATTGTAGTGCCTCGTGAATATGTCTCGTTGGTTAAGCTTTGAATGGCTGACGAAGTCGTGTTGTGTATAGTCAAATTCTCTATCGGGTCGCTCGATTGATCCAATATGTCACTCATTGCTTACAGTGTTTTGGACAACTCTCCTGGTATGCTGTCGCGGGTAAATGGGCAATTCCTTGGATTAGGTACATCGAAAAGGCAGCAAATCCCCCAAGGTGATTTTCCCAGCATGATGATACCCTGGCTGATGCATGCCACAGTTCGTTAAGGGCCAATCAGATCATGAGGTGGCGAAGTACTTGCGCCAACATCTCGGCGCCTACAGGCGCTGCTGTGCCGCTACAACGCTCTTTTACAGGCTAGGTCATTTACCATGTTTCGCATTTTCACAGAAACCTTTACCGACTCAAATGCTCGCTTGTCTTTAAGGCATAGCCGCAATGAGCGATATTACCGTTCTACTTAACGAATCAAGGGCTTTTAAAATGAGTACTGCGACTCTCGATCGAGCAATACTAGCTGGCGAGTAGGACGTTGTGTCACAGTATGCGATGATAGAGCTAACGGCCTTACTAGCCCTCCCAGCAAGGTGTCAAGTATTATCAGTTAGACGGCATGGCAAGACAAACGTAAGTCTTGTCAAGTTTCGCTTAATTAGCTAGGTTTTACTTGTAACTTATAGTAAGAATCCAAGTGTGCAAGAATATTGCGTTTCATTCCACTCATATGCTGATAAAATCAGGTACTCGCCTAGTGGTCAACGGGGCTTAAGATTAGCGTGGAGATAGACGGTAAGAAGTATGGATATTTTGCTAAGGTGCGTTTGAGCTCTACGAGTCAATCAGCGACTAATAGAATACATTTAAGGTCGTTGAACGTGAAGAGTATGCTGGGATGTCCGAAGCAGAATATGACGGGCAAGTGGCTCTCGCAACCTACATTCCCGATAACATCGTGGCCCCGGTTGCCTGGGGTTTCTTGGAGCATGATCCGTCTAGATCGTTTTTTCTCACTCGCTTTTGCCACTTCATCGAATATTCTCCTTCAAACCGAGAGGTTCTAGCGATCGTGAAGAAATTGCACTTATCATCCGTATCACCGACCGGCAAGTTTGGCTTTCACGTCACAACCTTTTACGGACCTCCTCCAATGATCAACGACTGGACCGACAACTGGGAAGAGTATTTTACAAGGCAGTTTCGGGCAAATTTGGTATACGCACAGCAAGAGCGTGGGGAGGACCCCGAGCTGCAGAATCTATCTGAGGAATTTATCAAAAAGATAATTCCGAGGCTTTTGAGACCCCTGCAGACAGGCGGCAGAAAGATAAAGCCGACACTATGCCATGGCGATCTCTGGGATGGTAATATCCAGATCGATGTAGAGACAAAGCAGCCGATTATGTTTGATTCATGTTGTTTCTATGGACACAATGAAAGTCAGTACATCCTACCGCATACTCTGGAATCCTATTGACAAATATTCATTATAGTGGATCTCCAATGCATGGGAGATCCTCGCTATGCCCTTGGGATGGACTTTATAGATCTATATAAAAATGAGATAGGTGCATCAGAGCCGAAGCAGGACTTCTATGATCGTCATACTTTGTACGCCATGTAAGTTCCATCTCGTGGAGGTGTTAGGAGACTCGATACTAAGCATGTTCCTAGACGCAACAACATATGTACAGCGGGGATGTGGCCACAATGGGCACCGTTGCTTACAACGTACGTCTTTATCCGCTGAGTTAGGTGTGTGACGATCAAGTTGACATGCCACAGTGCCAAGGACGAGATGCGACGTCTATTATCCAAATATCCCGATGGTCTTGATGGGTTCAAGGAGTAATTGGCACGATCATGCTAAGTTACGGATATATTGTCACGATGCAGACCTTGTGGCCCTGGAGCTCTAACATCTAGATCTCTAACGGGTCGAATTTCTGACAGGTCAGTCTCCTGAGATATATGAAGGACAGGGCGTGATGGGTATCTACCTCCTCAATTACCCGTGCCGGAACTGGGGGTTTGAAGTTGAAGACGTAGGACTCCTGGCTGCTCCGGATAAATGCTGGTCAACGTTAGGGCTATAACTTCGGCGTTCCATCATTCAACGTTGGTGTAGTATGCACAAGAGTTCACTAAGAAGAGACTTTCAAATATAGAATTCAGGGGTTCCATTCCGATTTTCCTTTTTGTGGATGCCTTAGTGGGTTCCTTAGCGGATCTCTTAGCGGATTTTAGCGTCTTAGCTGGCTGTGGCTGAGCATGCAAGTTGCCATGTGTGGGTACATGCATGTACTGCAGCTGCTTCCATGTTCGTGAAAGTACAATACGAGCACCGCAATAAAGGCTTGGCGCCGTTGTAAGGGTCCTTGCCTGGTCCTTGTGGGCGTTGGCATGCGGTCATCCACTGCGGGATTACGTACCTCAACTCGCGATGGATAAAGTTAGGTACCTACAGCAGATCCTTATGTAGCCCATTTATGTAGAGGGCAGGTACATAACGGTAGGGATGTAGTATAGTGTACACAGATGTGCAGCAGCCAATTCAAGCCGACTGGAATTATTCCTACTATCGTCATCCGACCGACAACAATTTCCAACTTCGTCTTCACACTATTCCCTCGGCTGGAACATTGTCATATCGATCCCAAGCCCTCCATTAGTACACATTTGATCCCGCTGCAGCATCGAATATCAAGCATCGATCATTCCGCACACCCCGGCACTTCTACCTATACGGGCCCCTCTTATACCTTTTCCCGCCTTCCAAGGTTCAGGTTGTTTGTATTCAATTTATGACTGCGATTCGCCTCTCCCGCACCGCTCCGCTAAGCGCCTGTACATTCTGGCGACAACCTTTCTAAACTTACCTACGTCCTCGATTCTCTATAGCCGTCCTAACGCCGACAATTGGCGGTATTTGATACTCAGTTATCTGTGTCGCTTTTTACCTCGCACATCATTCTTATTTTTTGTATTTCCAATTCACGAATCCGCGATCCCCGTCTAGTTCGTCCTAGATGTCGCAATAGAGCACAAACGTTCTCTGGATTCGATACAATGAATGAAGGGACATACAATAATGTTATCCGGAGCAACAGCCCGTTCTCCCCAATGTAAGTTCTTTGCCCAAAACTTCTTTCGCTCTGTATATTAGCTACGTAGTATCCTACTCCTCCGGACTCAGTTCCCACTGACACTTCTACTATCTTGCAAAGGACACCCTCCACCCCGAACACATATAAGACGAACGTGAATCGGACGAAGACAAGGAAATGGGTTGAGGCGAAGGTCCAGAACTACGACGGCGATGACTGGGGAAACGAGTACGAGGACGAATATGACGAACCCGAACCCGAACCCGCGCCGCCGGCACAACCAACTTCGAGGATCGCTGCATTACGGCAGCAATCAAGAACTTTCCCTCAACCCGCAGGCGCTGCCGATTCTAATGCCCAGGGTCCATTGGGAACGAGAGGTCCTAACGGTCCGCCGTCCTTGCACATACAAACCGGAGTCAGTCCAAGACTCCGTCCAGTTGAGGCCACTTCATCTGCGCCGGGCCAATCTAGATTCCCTCCCAGGGAGAGCAGTGTGACCCGGCAAGAAATCTCCGGGCCTAGAGATATGGGCGCTTCCATGTCGGGTTCTCGACCAGGATCGGGTTCCAACACTCATCCATTGCCCACTCAAAGAGGAGCGACCCCTACTGGTCCAGGAAGACCATCGCATTTCGCCAGACCGGCTGATATTTACAACCGGGTCGAGGTAGAAAGGGAGAAAGAGCGTAGGTCTGTAGAGTCGAATAGACCGAGTATAGAAGGTGGCTCTAGTCGAACCGATGGAGCCCGCTCCTCAACCGAGCAGCGACGGAGGACTAGCTTCGAGAATCATGACGGTTCTGATGCCTCTCGAGGTCAGAAGCCGACCTTAGCTGCCGTTGACGAACAAAAAGGTGAATATGGAAGCTCCAATCTCGGAGGTCTTGGTGACGGGAACGAGGCGAATCAAGGACGTGCAAATCCACCACGTCTATCCAGTGGGCCGAAGTTGCCTGATCTAGCGCGTATGTCTGGTTTTGGCGACGATTTCTTTTCGACGTCTGGAGGTTATGGCTCTTTAGCGCGCCCTTCTCTGTCCCCAGTGTCGGACAATCAGCCGACCGACGCTGCGGCCAAAATTGGCCCGTCGGCTGAGCTAGAGGATAGGCGACGTAATACTGCAGGACTTTCCGATGAGAAACATCCCCCTAGCGCGTTAGAGGGGCCAAAACTCGAGCCGAATCCTAGAATCATCATGCCTCCCTTGGATGACAATTTGGAGCCGAAGAAAACAGACATCGCAGGCACTTCTGGTCAACCCGCGCCGCCTAGACCTCAGCTTCCGGGAACCTGGGTATCAGAAACTGTGAGTGCCGGTTCCGCAAGCCCGGCCCCTACAGAAAAGACCGAGGGGCTCGGGCAAGCCTCCTTGGGCAGCACTGCAAATACTGATGTGTCTCCAATGAGCAAGAGACACGCGGAGCCTGCTGATCTTGAGCCAACCACTACGGTCAGACAATTACCGTCAACGCAAGACGATTCTAAAGCAGAACAGGAAAATAAGGCCACCCATAAATCTGGGGAAGGCAGTTTTGATAGCCCTACCGGAAAACACGACGATGCTGTAGCTTCTAAAGTGATTGCTGCTGGCCCAGGCCATCACCCCACGCCTCAATCTCTTCCGCCTTTGAAGACAGAGAATCCCCTTGCGCCACCTAACGCCGCACAAAAAGACGGACAGGAAACTTCTGGACCAAACGACATGGCGTCACGGACGTCAGGTTATAGGGATTCTCCCTCTCATTTATACTCTAATCAGCAGAGCGCAGCTACCACTGGATCAAGCTTTACTCCTACCGCACCCCTAAATCCTCGTCGGTCCGTTGTTGCTCCAGCAGATCTCGTAACGCCAGCGATACAAGAGCGGAAGTCAACGATGAGCACCGTCGATACAGCATCCCCAGAAAAGGAGAGTGACAAATTGCGAGAAGAGATAATCAAGTCTCTGAGTGCGAGCCCAGCAACCACGCCAGACGCGAGTGCCATTTTGGGTTCGGCAAATAATGGATTTGACCCAACCCCGGGTGAGCTGACGCGAGAGAGTACGTATCTATCTGGCGTCTATGACGATTACTTAGCGCTTGCGGAGGAAAAATCCCTCCAGGAGACAGGCCAACTCCTCAAGCAGGGGCCCAAACTAGCCGACCACGGCCCCGAGCAGTTTGAAGTAACGTCTGGTCCGAGTGTACAGCAAGGAAATTCGTTTCCAGATATAGCCCCCTTAAGCCCACGTAGAAGCCCAGAACAGGAGACTGTACGCCGGCCGAGACGGTTTTCATGGGAGCGCAGTTCCGAGAAAGCCGTGCGTGGTCCTGATGAGGCGAAGTCAAATGTTTTGGCACCGCCTCCCGACTTAATCCCGAGTGGTCAAAGTGAGAACAAGTCTGCTGCAGCATTGGACTTGGGTGCGGCGGGGGCTTCTCCTGGGTCCTTACATGTCCAGGCCGACGACACCGGTACAGTATCTCACCAAGTTTCTCAAGTTAGCAGTCGCGCTCCTGGGGAATTATCGTCAACCATACCTGAGCCCTCTCCTGTGTCATTTACGACCACTGAGCGGAGCCCTCAGCCCCAGAATGCGGTTCCTGACGCCTCTCGTTTATCCCTTGCAGATGAGAAGGAGAAGGTACTCGTTCAATCATCGTCAAACCCGTCGTCAATTGAGGGGCATCCCGCTCTTGCGAATCCAATAGAGTTAACGCCTTCTGAGTCGCCCGCTGTTCAGCCTACACCAACAGCTCAGTCAACCCAACAGGCAAAGGTTATGGCATTTAGGGATATCCTGAACATTGCATCGATTGAGCTAAGAATCCAGAAGTTTGATGAAACGCGAGATCAGTTCTACTCGATGGAATCAGGCCTTTCGAATTGGATTGCTTACATGAAGAGCCAGTCGGACCATGGAACCGGAACGATGTCACTGGGAGGACAGCCTGTATTGGCACAGGGGCAATCATCTCCGTCAGGTGTTCAACCACCTACTCAACAACCATACTATCAGCAGTACCTAAATGCTAGTAATCCTGGCGCCCCGCCAGCGCAGCCTGGGAGGGTAACAAGCGGCAATCTACAGCACATGTTTACAGGTCAACCTATGAGCAGTTTCGGTTCTTCTAGTAACCAAGTTGGAGCCAAGAGCAAGGAGCTCCTACATACGGCGGGAGCGTTTGGCAACAAGGGTATAAAGTCAGGTATGAAGCTGTTCAATAAGGGAAAGAACAAGCTTCGTGGAACAGGTGATAAGGTATTCTTCTAATTCCCCTGCGGCATTTTACTCTTCGATTTCTACTTGTTAATTAGGGGGGCGGCATGAGACGGCGGTAGTGCATTGCTCTGGGACAGCACATTTCTTGCGTATTCTTTTAATTAAGAAATGCAGAGGCCAGCAGACTGAGAACATTATCATGTCGCCTCTTGGGCATATCCACGTTTTCCTGCGTCTGACAGGTTTCCAGCTTGGGCTTCTCATATGTAATGTACTGATTCGTGTCGTGGGCATACATGTTTGCGAACCGGCTTGAACAAAAGGGGGGGCAGGCGGCAGGCGGCAGGATGGGATGTATGATATATCGAAGCGGTGGATTGATCGAGTCATGGATGGAAATAATTCCATCTAAACAAATTGGTTGATCAGTTTTTGGCCAACTTTTTTTTATTATTGCCCGCCCCAAAAGGCAAGCCGCACCAAGATCCTTCAGCATGGGGCTGGCCAATCAGCTTCACTAGAGCCTTCATTTAACGGTTTCTGGGTCGACTGCCCAAAATCATGATGATCCGTATGCACCTATTTCCCGAAACAAATCAAGCGATGGCAGGGATCGGATGTTCTTTTGAGGCGCACTCTGTGTAACATGTCTTGGCTGCTTTTTCTGAATATCATGTATCATCTTGGTCCTATTGGGTTTATCGCGGATCGAGGGTTGATAAGAAACATCGATGAGCAACGGTTTGAGATGTTACATGTCCATCGTCAACGTCGTAGCCGCACTGCTGCGCTGCCAACTGTGGAGGTCCCCCGTCCTCTCACATTCTGTCTTGGTCGGTACCCGGTTCTACCAACTCATTAGCCCAGCTATCTGAAGATCCCACAGGCCTATGGTCCTAGTCTTACCTGTGTTACTACCTACTAGTGTCGTTCTATCATCACCCCGCCCTTCGCTCCGTATTCATTCCGCTTACTTAGCACTACTACCTTCCCTACATCCATGGATACCCGGAGGCTTAACATGCTACCGCTACTAGAAAACTGGGATAGTTGAAGGATATTAATAGAATTCTTATCCCTTCCAGGAGATCTACCTGTCCCATCCGCGTTGTACTTGTCAAATCTAGCAAACGCATCTCATTATCATCGTTGCAATTATCAACGGCGGCAACGTCATTATCAACCGTAGGTTAATAATTACCTACAATTAAGGGCGCAGAAGAAGGAAACCAAAGGAACCAACCCCGTCATTTGTAGGATTAAGGGAACGTCATTTAGCACATTCGGAGCCGATTCAAGCTCAATAACAACGTTGACCGCGTCCGCACGTGCCGGCAGGGGGATCTCATCCCTCTCAACAACAACTCTTCATCGGGATCTTCATTTACATCGCTTGGCATCATTGGCTCAACGAGGAAGGGGGAGCAAGAAGAAGTATCCCGCCAACACAGCCACCCCAGCCGCAGACGTGCATCGGCAGCGATCTCCACACTTGCAGGCCTTATAATTATTACGCCCCCAACTTGCAACAGTCGCAGGCAGCACGGAGGTAGGAGGTCCCTTTACGCCCCCAAGGTGCCATCATCAATCATCAGCTTCATCATCATTGCCACTACCCGAGCCGTTGGCTCATGCTGCCGGCCTACGAGTAAGATTATCGCCTGTAGGCTGTAGCACCTAGAGCAGCTCCTAGCCCTACTGGAGCACCGAGCAGGGGACCCTGTCAGCCCAGTCCTGCCAATTAAGGAGCACAGAGGCCAGAGACAGTCCGGGTTCATCATCATCAGAGAACCTGAAGAGCCAAGAGAGCCTGACCAACCAGGTCAACCCAGCTTCAGCTCCAGGTACCAGTAATAAAAATTGGATCCTGCCAACCAACCCTCTGGCCCATCCAGCCCATCATCCCCGTCCCCGTCCCATCCGCCGTCTACCTCCTAGGTAGCTCATCCCAGCCCTTCTAGGCATCCTAGCAATTTCAATTGCATATTCCGCCTCCTCGTCGGGACGCGAACACGTCGTCTCTCACCGTCGCTTGTGTCCCAACTCCATCTCTTCAACTTCTTCTCTCACTATTGCTGTCGCTGTCGCCATCGCCCTCCACACGCAACTCCGACGGGTCTCCGGTTACTCACCACAGTCGCGATATCACTAGGATAACTACAATTTCGGTTGATGAGGTACTTTGCGGTCTTCGCATCTCCGGTTTAATTTACTCGCCCGTTTCGGCAATACGCTCTTTTTACCGCGCCTTAATTCTCATCCAGGGACCTCTGCGACGACGAGCGTCTAATTCCTAGTCGCCAATTGTATGCGTTTGCGCCTATCAGCGACCACCAGCCTCATCGGGGTTCACTCACCACCCACTCCGCTTCTTGGAGGGAGTGATTTCAAACGTAAGCCGTACGAGCAGGCAGGCCGCATTGCAGCAGGCTCTGCATCAGCACTCGAATCAAGTGTAGTCAAGTATGATGTCGCGCATTTGATAGCCAATAGTGGATTGAATGAATGCACCACGGTGACATCCCGGGAATTATCACCTCTTGACCCTCCAGTCCAATTGACCGCCCACGTCAGAGTATGACAGTCTCCATGGCTGCTGACAGGGCACTCTCGCCAGCCTTCGGTGATCCTAACCCACAAGAAAACAAGCCCAGCTCTGGTTTCACTCCACTGCCGCCCATCCGCAGAACCTCAACATTTGACCTGCTGTCACGGAGGAAGTTTGGCGCCGAAGACGACGACAGAACTCCGTCGCCGGTTGGGTCTTCAGACAACGATGTGCCCCCGGTGCCTCCCTTGAAAGAGGATATGAATTATCATAGCGGTAACGGGCACATTCCCAGCCAGGGACAGGGCGGTCAGGCAGCTGTGCAATCAACTCAACCTCAAATTTTTAACCAGCAGCCGCCTCAGCAGCATCCCGCATTCGCCAACGGCCCAGCTCAGAACATTAACGGGTATGCGACCGGCAGAGGCGCCCCTCAACCTAATGGTTTCCAGCAGCAGATGTTCATGGGGCGAGGCGGCCCCGTAGGCCCGCCTGGTCAATTTGGCCAAATGCCCAGCCAACCTGGCGCCATCCCCATGCCGAACCAAGGCCAACAATTCATGTCGCAAATGGGCGGTAACCCCATTCAGAAGATCCCTCCTGGCCCGTGGAAATTGGAAGAGTCTCATCTCTCTGAACCTTTAATTCAGCACAAGCGTCCAGGCGCCAACAGCCCACTGCAACAACAGCCGGGCTATTATGCGTATGATAAGGAAACTGAGGATGCGACGCCATCGGTGAAGGGACAGGGCGCATCGAGGCCGCGGCCGAGGAATAACAGTAATAGCATACCTCCGGTATCAGCGGAGCGATTCCGTAACCATAATATCTTTGTTCCTCACGGCCATCAGCCATCCCAAGGTGTACCCCAACAGCAGCCAGGCCATCCTCTGATGCGGGGTCAGCCGAATAACTTCCCGAGCCAAGGCGAGAGGGGCGTCCGTGAAGCCGGATCGAGTAAGGAGATGGACGGTAAGTTGACCCAGGCCACAACCGACTTAGTATCTAATGTAGCTATCACTAGTCCGTGTTGACGAGGCTTCTGTTTCGAGTGTCAACAGCGAGGAGCAGCCCAAAGAGCCAGGTAGGAGAGGTTCGGGATTTTTTGGTCTGGGTAATCGTCGTAACACAGGCGAACAAGGACCAGACCAAAACGCGCCCGCGAAAGAAAAGGGCTCGTTCTTTGGCGCGGTGTCCAACCACAACAAGTTTCAACCGAAGCAGAAATCTAATCTTGGCCTCCCGGGTACTTCTTCATTTGATCATGATGATAATCCGCCGCCCGTATCAATGAAGAAACGGCTATCAGAGCTCACGGGGATGATCAAAGGCGTTGGAAATACGAAGGAGGGGGCAAAGGACGACCAGCCTGCAAAGCCTAGCACGGGTTATGCTTCTAGACCTTCATTGCAAGGTCCGATGAGGACGCAGACGGGGCAAGGAGCTGTTGGACAACCAAGTCCATTAGGGAGTCCTCCGGTTGGGATGACACGAAGCAGTACTAGCGGGCTTCGACCTGGTGAAAATCAAGAGCCTCAAGGCGATGACGAGAAGAAGCATGGCGGATTTTTAGGTGGCCTTTTCCATAAGCAGGGATCCAAGGCTCCGGAGTCGAAACAGCCGAGTCAGCAAACACAGCATCCGGCTCAACGACCACCTCCACAATTTCCCATGCAGCCGGGTCAACAGTTTCGACCTGGCCAAGTACCACACCCTGGTCAGCAGTTTGGCCCGCAACAGATGTACGGTGTTCAACCTCCTGGTCAAGAAGGTTTACAAGGTCAGCCGGGAATGCGACGACCTATGGCGCCTGGACAGCTAAGTCCTCCAGAAAATGTCACGTCACCTACCTCGCCTCAATTTCTCGGGATGGCACAGGCAGTTATGATGCGGCGGCCTTCGGAAATAACTGTCTCCTCTCAGAATCAACCTGGCGCAGCGCAACTTTCTCCCGGCCAACGATCTCAGTTCTCTCCTCAGCTAGGACCGCAGGTGAACGTACGACCATCAACCGCGCAAGATGCCGAAAATAGAAATTTCAATAAGCAACCTGGAAGGGAAGACTTTTCTATGTCTAGCGCGCTTCCCAGGGATTCACCTCACTCGCGTCCAACTTCACCCGAGAGACTCGACGCTAGCGGATCATCGATCGCAACTCGAACTACTCCTAATAGAAAGCCCGTGGGCTCTGGTTTTTCGAGACAAGATGGAGTATCGCCCAGCTCCGCTCCGACATCACAGTCCACAGCAAGCCCTACGAAACGTAACGATTTACCATCTCAACCCTCTAGTGCCGAGGATGAGAAGAGATTGTCGAGTCATCTCCCATCTGGGCAGCAAAGCCCAACGCTTGGTAAGTTAGGACACGTGCGACAGACATCTCTCCCATCCCCTGGTCGTCCCCCTATGCTATCGCAACCAGGCCAAGTGACTTTTGCACCAGCTACGGGAGGCTCCCCGCTCTCACCGCGAGGGCCGATGTTCCCACACGACCGACAGCCACCGCACCAATCTCACGAGAATTGTCCCGCACAGTCCGGCATGTCACAGTCGGGTCAGGGGCCATCCGGCTACGTCTCTTCTCCATCAGGAGCTAGCCCTCAACATAATCTACGGCAGAACCCCCAAGCCTGGGGGCCTAATTATTCCTTTGCTAACCAGCAACGTCCAGGCTTATCTCAACAAAACGCGCAAGGAGTACCGAGGTTCATTGGCAACCCCGCTATACCTCCAGACCAGCAGAAGACTATAGCGAAGTTTTTCGGAGTCGACGCGAAGGGCAAAAACATTCCTGTGGCTCAGCCACCGAAGGAGTTGAAAGAGAAGGAAAAGAGTGCTGCATCAAAACTTCTCGGCGCGTTTAAACGAGGCAGCAAGCAATCTGATCCCAATCAGTCTCAGCAGCAACGACCTCCACCTGGCCACCAGACACCTCCGAGTGCAGCTCGCCCTCAGCAGGGTGCTCCATCGCAGCAGGCGACGACGACACGGCCACAGATTAGCGGTCCGTTGCCAGCAGGTCCCCTAGGCCCCATGAGCAGCTTGCCATCACAGGGCCCCTTACCGCGCGGCCAAGGTCGGGGAGCACCATCACCCCCAGGGCAGCCGGGCTTCGGGCAAATGGGCCCACCTATGATGACAGGAGCTGGGCGCGGTGAAGTACCACCTCAGATGCAAGCAGGTCGTGGCCAGCCTCTCCAGACGGGAGGCCTAATGCCACAATCGCTAGTTCAGCAACGCCGAAGATCCGCACAGAATCTGGAGCCTCAGTATGACCAAGTTCCTATTCCGCGCGGTTACGAGGCGGTGCATGGGTATGGTAACGCGGGCATGATAGCGCCGTCGCCGTACAACGTCGGACGTCCTAGCCCACCGCCCCCACAGCAGCAATTCCAGTCCTTCGTACCACCAGGCGCGCCGCAGCAGCAGCAATGGGATCCTCGAACAATGTCGCCTCCAGGCCAACACCCTGCTCAGCTGCAACCGGGTCAACAGGGTCAACAGGCGCAGTCTATCCAGAGGTCGACTGAGTCTGAATCTAGTACTCCCACTCCTTCCGAGCAGGGTACTTTCCTAGATATGGCGCCAACGCCGCCCCCTCGGCCGACACAGGACCAGTACAGATACGACCACCAAGCACCTCCGCCTGTGCCTCCGCAGTTCCTACAAAACCAACCATCTCAGCCCCAAATCAGGACACAAGCCAACTCTCAGCCACCCAAGAGTGCGGATACACAGACCCCCTCTAGTTCCAACTGGGGCAGCGCGCCAGACAGTGCTCATAGTCCTCATTCACAACGGAAGATGGACCCTCCTATACTTGGTAATACTCTCAACTCCAAGCCTTCGGACCCGAACGTGTCTCCACCAAGCGACAACGATGAAGCCCAACGATCGCAACACCAACATCCGCCTCAGCACATCGCTACGGCTATGAGCAATAACCCGGCACACCCGACTATTCTACAACCCGGATCGCCACTAAACGGCGCCACGCCTAGGGCCTTCTCGCCGACGGCTAATCCGCCATCGAGACAGCTTCCCGGCGTACCTATCACCACCCCACAAATCCAAGCGCAACCCCCTCAGGAGCCAGAGATTCAAGCTACGCCCGGACCTGCAGCCAACCGCCTTGTAAGCAAGATGTCGACATCCAATATGAATGCCATGAACACCGCCGAACCGCCCAGGAATACGTCCCTGAGCCCGGATATCATCGCGACTCGCGCCGCCAGCGTGAGTCCCGAGCCCCCTGGCCCGCGATCTGTGCCCTTCCATCAGGTCTCGAATACGAGCCTGAATATTAACGTCGAGCGCGCGAACGACGCGCAGAGTGGCGGGGAGGATGATATTTACGATGCTACGCCGAGGGCTAACCGCTTATTGAATGAGGGCCAGGCGCAGGGTCAGGCGCAAGGACAAGTCCAGGGACAGGGACAGGAAGGAGCTCATGAGAACACGAAGTATGCTGGCTCTTCGCCGCATGTCAATGGTGCGGTTGTGGCCAGCGCGGCAGCTGGAGCTGGAGCCGGAGCTGCCGTCACCGCTGGTATTATGGGAGAGGCAACTGGTCAGGAGTCTGTAACCGGACCGGGCTCAGACGACTCTTCGCAATCCGAGAAGATCGCGGTGCCTATGGATCACGAGGAGAAGATCCTGGTGGAGCAGCCTGTTGAACTCGCTGCTGTTAATGACGACGATGATGGAATTCCAGTTATGAGTGCGACGTCGTACCCCGGACAGGAGTGGAACCCGTACGGCGCGGGTGAGTTTGGCGATTGGGATTAAGCACCCCCCCGTTGACGAGGGGTTCGAGGGGGCTGAGGTCAAAGCACATTCACCTCATCACGATTATTGTCAACGTCAACATCGACCACCTTGGATATTATACTATTTTGGACATTATGATAAAGAGAGCAAACACATTTGACCTGGGGGTTGTAATTTGGGGTTGAGATTAAATCGGCCATTTTATTTACCTACCTACCTTATGTTTTTGGAATGTGGAATTTGTGGATTTCACATATGCTGAACAGAGCGGAGAAGAGATGAGCAGAGCAAAGCGGATACATGGTGCTACGTTTTATTTTCTCTTTTTGTGTCTAGTTGGTACTTACATACCCCGTGGAAGCTGTTCATTTCTTGGATAAGGTGAGATCAGATGAGATGAGCTAAGATGGGTTTATTGAAAAAGTTGTTGTGATGTCTGCGTTGAAGACGTTTGCTTTGGATACCATACCTAGGTATCTACCTACGGTGCACGCAGGTATCTACACTACGAAGAGTATTCAGAAGTCGCGCGAGGTTTTTTTTGAGGCGTAGATGATGCTAGCTAATATTATACGATTTACGCTGCTCGAATTGTCGCATACTCTTGTTCTTTGTGCCTTTCCTTTTACTAGAAATTCCCAATAAATAGTAGTACGGTAGCCTCTAACTATAAGGTAGGTACCTAAAATAGTTGATGCAGCTAATACCACGTGTCTCCCGCGCATGTAGAAGCCGCAATGCGGCATTACAAGAGCGATTGACAAACGCCAATGCCAAGCCACGGGAAGTACGTAATTGGGCAGCCGGGTCAGCCACAGTTTCGTTTCGCTCGTGCCAAGACGCGCATCAAAGCATCTGTGCAACACTGGAGCACAGCCACAGTGCAACATCAGCTTTGCCCTGCAATTTCCAAGAACAAACAACTTGGCCTCAGGAGAGTTTTAAGGCTGAGCTCTGACAATCGACTTTTTAGAACCGAGAACCAACACCCAACAAGATAAGACACGCCAAACAACCACCTCGTACGTAACATCCTATCGAATCCGATATTGCCCTGAGCCTCGACCGAACCTCCAATCTACTATACATCATTCTAGACGGGGACCAAATTCATCAATCGTCTTCTAGAACCCTCCGATTCCGCATACGAATCGCTTTATCCGGTTTTCCCGAATTCCTATCACTACCTACTCCTACGAATCCACGACGAAGACGAGTGTCCTTATTCAAATACGCTTCTACATTCCACACCTAGCGCTACAAGCCCGAACCCCTCTTGTCCGACGATTCGACTACGAACTAGTAGACAGGAATATCAAAAAGATCGATTCCTCATAACACCCAACTAGCCATCCCGACAACCTCGTCAGGATGGCCGTCACGTCGATACAAGATCGCACGGCCGAGTTCCGGTCTGTGCTTACACAAGTCCAAAAACGACAGGCCTCGTCCAAGGTTGGCGCCCAGAGGAGATCGCTCCTTACAGACTCGCAAAAAGCTGCCGCGAATGGCGACGCGCAACCGCACCGGAGATCGGAATTCGCTAGACGCGCGGCCGAGATAGGGCGCGGGATCGCCGCTACAATGGTACTACCTCACCGTCCACTAGTGGACTCTACTATACATGCGTAGACATTACTGACGCGCCTCCGTAGGGCAAATTAGAGAAGCTGGCGCAATTAGCGAAGCGCAAGACGCTGTTTGATGACCGACCCGTCGAGATCAACGAACTCACCTTCATGTAAGGCCCTTCCAAAAATAGACTGTTACCTGTCCTACCACTAACATGATTCCTCCAGAATAAAACAAGACCTGTCCTCCCTAAACCAGCAGATCAGCGGCCTACAGGCATTAACACGGCAGCAACATCCTAAGGCGGACCAGGAGGGCGAGCACAACAAGAATATTGTTCTGATGTTACAAGGCAAGCTCAGTGACGTCGGTGCCAATTTCAAGGATGTACTCGAGGTCCGCACCAAGAATATCCAAGCATCCCGGTCGCGCACCGAGAACTTCATCTCCTCCGTGTCGCAGCACGCGCAAACATCTTCCCTCCAGCAATCCGCTTCCCCCTTATACGGCACGCCGAATAGAGGTACGCCATCGCCCGGCGCCGATTTATTAACGCTCAACCCGCCGGCGGCTATAGGTGATCAGCAATTGCTCATGATGGAGGAGGCGGCGCCGCAGAACTCGTATATACAGCAGCGAGGCGAGGCCATCGAGGCCATCGAGAAGACCATCAGCGAACTGGGTTCGATTTTCGGACAGCTGGCGCAGATGGTGTCGGAGCAGAGCGAGATGATTCAGCGCATCGATGCGAATACCGAGGACGTGGTGGATAATGTGCAGGGCGCGCAACGCGAGCTGCTGAAGTATTGGTCTCGCGTTTCGAGTAATAGGTGGTTGATTGCGAAGATGTTTGGAGTGTTGATGATATTCTTCTTGTGGGTTCCTCTTTCATATTCTTCCCGCACACCCTTACCCCCATTTTCCTCTCTTCGTATTAATGTTGATTTAACTGACTATAAACAGGTTATGGGTCCTTATCGCAGGTTAAAAAGACACGAGACAAGGAGAGATGAGATGATTTACTAGTAGCAACGCTGGTGTACTACTATTATCGCTTCTACTTTGTACACTATTACGCCACCCGCCCACTGGTTTGGGGAACTCTGGGGGTAGTTGGGCTGCACATACTAGACTTGTAATGACATGCATGGCAGCGACCTGCTTGATGCATCCATGAGGTACCTACATGGTATATCCATAAGACCTAAGACACGGTTATCTTGGCTTTTGCAGAATCGGCATTCTAATGATTATAAATGCTATATTATCTTATCTTCGTCCTCACTTTACACAATCGTCAATGTGCTATACAGTTCTGTCCTTATAACGCATGGAGATGAAGCCATGTAATGACTATATGCCATGCTCTGCTTGCATTACAAGCTTGTCTATGCGACGTTCAGTTTTGTTTACTAACAAGAACTCCACCATTTCACCCGTTCCCCGGTGGATATAGTCGGCGTTGGATCCGACCGAGCTTTGCCCCTATACGTTTAGAACACGGAAGAATTGAACCCCGCCAGAGATATGTATGTTCAGCTTGGTCTAGCAGTTAAACTTAAGGAACCATCTACTTGATTTCTTGAAGATTCAGTTTAAGGGAATTCCATAAGCCAATCTTAGACCATGGAATACTCGTTCTTGGATTCACATATAGATACACATATACGCACCAAAGGACTGCTATTTTGGTCCAAGCAGTCCACGCGTAGACTAGCGTACCTGAATCGCATCATCCCGAATAAAATCCTTGAAATTCCAACCACTGACGTGCTTCGGGGACCGACTGCCCGACCTCGACGCCGTGGTGGGGTAGGACGGCGTCAATTCCCCTGCCTTCTAAAGTTTGAATCTGGTCTATCCATGACGCTCTAAGGGATAGGTCGCATATGTGCATGTAAGTGTATGTCATGCGCCGGGGAGATTGCATACAGGTAGGTACATTGATCGTATATACATTGTTTCATAGAAAAGAAGAAGAGGCTATAATATTCCAATTTTCTGTCGCCATGAGAGAATGCATCTAACACATGCAAGTAGAATAGTTGTGACTTTTGTAACGGTAGGTGGTACTTTACCCGGCTGGCGCTCTTCTACCCCTCCCCCACTTCTTAGGCGTCTTTGGGACTTCGTAGCGCAAGTATACGATTTACTACAAACATACATGTAGTAAGCTCTATACCTGATTGTACATGGGATCAGATAGAGGTACAGACCTTTCCGATCCCCGCTGACTACCCCAGCAGCTAAAACATCGTGAGCGGATCAAGCCTGTTAGGTGGATATACTATTCCGTAGGCTGCTTCTATCCATGCTACCTTGAGAGGCAGTCCCCTTATTAGTCTGTCTAAGCTCGCTATCTATTTTGCCGGATGCGCCATAATAAATACCCCTTACGTAGCCGCCAGATGTATCTATCTTGTAGACTGATGAAAAGAAGCCACTTCAGATCTTTCTTCTATTATTCAAGAGTTTTCCAGTTAAATTTCAAGCCAGCTCAGTTTCAGTTCGCTAGAATCAAGACGTCCAGTAAAAGAGGATACTCGCTCACGATGGCTCCCAAGTCCTTCAAGCTGAACACGGGCCAGGAGATCCCCGCTATTGGATTCGGTACGTTGATTTATTCGCTGCCCCTCCCCCTCTTCCCAGATCATCTTTCGCAATAAACCTCCCAATTCTCGAATTAGAACATCGGGTTCGATACTCTCAATGCCATAATCCAAGAATTGCGCCAATTAGCTGTCATACATCTTCAAGAATACCCCTATTTGCTAACGGGGCCCTCTCGAAAACTAGGAACATGGCAAGCAGCGCCGGGTGAAGTGGCCGCGGCCGTCACATACGCGCTAAAGGTCGGATACAAGCTGATCGACGCGGCATACTGCTACGCAAACGAAGATGAAGTCGGACAGGGTTTGAAGGCAGCCTTCGACGCCGGCTACGTCAAGCGCGAGGACATATTCGTTATGACCAAGCTATGGAATACATACAGCGGGCGCGCCGAGATCGGGTTGGACAAGTCGCTGAAGGCCCTGGGTCTCGACTACGTCGACTTATACCTCGTCCACTGGCCCGTCGGCATGAACCCCAACGGTAACGACGACCGCTTCCCCAAGCTGCCCGACGGAAGCCGGGATATTCTCTGGGACCACGACCACGTCGCGACGTGGAAGCAGATGGAGGGCCTGCTCAAGACGGGCAAGACGAAGGGCATTGGTGTCTGCAATTACAGCAAGCCGTACCTTGAGCAGCTACTCGCCAAGTCTGACGTCGTCCCCGCTATCAACCAGATCGAGAACCACCCCGGCCTACCTCAGCAGGAAGTCGTTGACTTCTGCAAGGAGAAGGGCATCCACATCGTGGCGTACAGCCCGCTAGGCAGCACAGGCGGTCCGCTGTTGAAGAGTGAAGCCGTGACCAAAGTCGCCGAGAGGAAAGGCGTTAGCCCGGGAACCGTGCTGCTCAGCTACCACGGTAAGTTAAGTCACCTTTGAATCCGCATCCTTTTCACGATCGCATAATCGGGCGTCGTCTAACAACCTCAATCAATAATAGTCGCCAGGGGCTCCACGGTGCTCGCCAAGTCCGTCACCGAGTCGCGCATCAAGGCCAACCTCGAGATCGTCGACCTCGACAGCGAGGACATGAAGATCCTGAACGACTACTCGGATGCCCTCGTCAAGGAGGGCAAAGTCCAGCGATACGTGTACCCGCCTTTCGGCATCAACTTCGGCTTCCCCGATAAGAATGTGGGGAGGAGTATGCCGAATGGCGTATGAAGCTGTGTGCCCCAACTTTGAGAAGGGAAGAAGCAGTCAATCGTCGACTGAATGGGTTGTTCGATAATTAGTGCTTCAATATGTTCTGCATGTGATGAGATCAGATAGGCAGCATGAGACAAGCCAGGCTTGCTGACTTAGTAAGCTATAGACATGACTTTATTGAGAGACATGATAGATGAATAGAGCATTCTTCATATTAAGGCCCCGCTTTCGTTGAACTGACACAAAATTAACACCCGAGTAGTAACATTCAGTCATGGATGGGAACCCTCGTCTAGAGCATTGCTTGGCGTCAAGGTATAGAGTACCTATCCAACAATTGATTGAGTTGCGTTACCCCCTATTCGCTATTAACCCCTATACGAAGTCCAAGGGCAAATAACATGATAGAAACGATGAAATCCAGCTTTCCTTATTAGAAATACCCGTGGCTCGTTTCTAACTTGGTTCATTTACACAGCCCATTGCGCGCGTTGGGGCAGTGCCTATCAGCTCATGGCTGTTATAGGCAAAGTGTTTCCAATAGGCAAGCCCAGCTAGGTCTAAGCCAACGCCATCCGCATTATTTCCTCTGCCTTCAAAGCCAACAGGTCAATAAAGTATTATGCTTTCCACATCTAGTCAATTTACTTTCCTTTCCACCTTCACTAATTTTATACACGTACAACGGCAAACATGGATCCTCTAGCGGCAATCAATCCATACGTCTCCCTCAAGGATAGTCCTCAGCTCGGGGGTGTTTATCAAAAGCTGCCTGCGAGGAGCACCCGTCTCTTGAAGTATAAGGGAAGGGAACAACCACCAGGTTCTTCCGAAAATCTTCTTATCTTCGAATTCGAAAAGCATAAAGTGGTTGATATTAAATCACAGTATTCGGCTCTATCTTATACCTGGTGCCATCCGGTGCTCGACGATTTCAAAGATGACCTATCGCACGCTATCATCTGTGATGGTCAGCGGATGCCAATTGGCCTCAACCTCAACGATGCGCTTCAACATATCTACGTAGAGTCTGATATAGCTCCCTCGCTGCTGTGGGTAGACGCTATCTGCATCAACCAGAGCGATCTAGCCGAACGATCTGAGCAAGTTGCCCTCATGACCAGTATCTACTTCAACGCAGCCAATGTGGTTGTCTGGCTCGGAAAAGACGATAGGGATGCGCACGAAGCTCGTGCACTCCTGTCAGAATACACCCCGGCTCTTAAAGAGATCGCGTTAGAGCTTTTCTCTGGTAATCCCGACGAACGGATCAGGGCAAGCATGGTCAACTTATATGACGACGCAAAGCTACACGAGAAGTACCATCTAACACCGAAGACCATGGAAGCTTGGACGGCACTCGTGAGGTTTCTTTCTCGGAGGTGGTTTAGTCGCATCTGGATCGTACAGGAGATGATATTCAACAGGTCTCATTTGATATGTTGCGGTCCTCTGCGGTTTACCTGGGCAGACTTGGATTTCTTCGTCAGTCTCGTCTTCGGGGCACAGTGGCACGGCCTAAACTTCCGTGAAGTGGAACAGGAGACCATAAAAATCGCTCGGGTCTTCACATTTCATCGCGAGGTTCGCATGTCGGCTACGGAATACTTGAGCAACGACCCACGCTTTAGCCGCTTGACTGATGAAGAAAAGGTTTATGACTTCGCCCAGAGCTACCTGCTCTCATCGGCATTTTTGGAGGCGACGGATCCCCGTGACAGAGTCTTCGCCTTGTCTGCGTTCGTAAACTCCTACGCGGCCAAGTTAGATATCAAACCCATTTGGCTTAAGGCGGACTACACTCTTCAGGCAACAGAAGTAATGTTGCGTACCGTGCAGATCCTGTTGTGGAAGACTCGGTCCTTAGATATGCTTTCATACGTCAATGATCTGGCGTGTCGAGAACAAACCGACCTTCCGTCCTGGTTACCACACTTCCACATCCCCGGAGCTGTCGCATCCGTGGAGTCGTTACTAGACATGCACCAGGGTCAGAAGTATCATGCCGGAAGCTTGTCATCCGCGGCGCCCACATTCTCTGAAATTTATCTGCACATGGACTCACCGGGACAGGAGCTCGAGAGCCAGGGGTACCTTCTAGACACTATAGATCAGGTTTTTCACTTCGATTCAGGACTCCTCTCCATTTTGGAGATCTGCCTGACTTTGCCACCGATTTATGTAAATGGGCAGTCTCCGATCGAGGCCCTGTGGCGTACCCTCATTGCCGGACGAACGGATACGGCCTTTCCCGCACCGGCGGAGACAGCCAATGACTTCGCCGACTTTGTTAAGGGTGGGCTCATAGGCATTGCTATGGAGGCACTTGATTCCAGCAACAAAGAGATATTGACGAGGCTTTTCACTGTCCTTGGGGAAATAGAAGAGCGATGTCCGCATCCATCGATTCCGACGGCTGGTAGGTTTAAGGATATACTGGATTCTGTCTTGGCAGATATGGATGGATGTATCGAAATGCTGACGCACTTGCGTGCTTATTGCCCCTATCGGACACTGATCTCACCGACTCACTGGGGGCGGAAGGGGAAGGCTGTGTTTCATAGTCGTAAGGGATTCTTGGGCTTGTCGCCTCATTCGACCCAAGTGGGAGACGAGGTGTGGCTGTTAAAAGGGGCTAAATTATTCCACATCCTAAGGGGTGTGAGTGTTGAGTCAGCAGACAAGATCTTACTAGGGGAGGGCTATGTCCACGGGTTCATGGAAGCGGAGGCCTTGCAATTAGACGGGATGAGTTACAATCCTGTCATGATTAAGTGAATTATGCCTATTGACTTGTACATTTAGTAGCGCGTTAGCTTAAAAGGTATTTGGATGGTATATTACTGAGACCAACTACGAATTGAATAGTTCACCTTCTCTTATACACACTTTCAAATATTCATCTCGGGAGGGACGTAGCCAGGTAGATGTAGACGCCACTGAATCTATTACTGGCCTCCTATGATTACAATATGCCCTTAATCTCCTTGCGCACTTCCTTACCGACACATATTTTCCTGGGAGATTATTAAGGACTTAGTGCAGCCTCGATAAAATGTCTGGGAGTGACGAAGTCGTTGCGTGGCAAACTTGAATATTTTTGGCCCATATGGATAATATTCACCTGTTGTATGTATGTATTTGCTACGTCTGGCGCCCCAAGGCTCCGTCATCAAGCCATGTGAAAACCAAGCGTGCCAAGATCTTATGCCCTCCTTCTCCAGTTCTGGGCTTATACTAGGCGTGGTTCTGGCCCCGAGAAGGCGTGGAGTTTATCTTTGGCCCCCAAGCACATGTGTCTAGGCTAGGGATGGCCAGCTGAATGAAAATGATGCATATCATTGGAGCTGGGGGACTCGGGTACTGCTAGGCCATAACATAATAGCTCGGCGCCATAGAGCTGATATAAATGTATCGTGGCCACGCGGTCAAGGTAGAAGTGATATAGCAAGATATTTTGCATATCAACCGACTAGATGTTCTGTTCGCCAATATCTCTAGCGATAATAGCGACCTCCCGATTTTATAATGCCTATCGAGGAAACACTTAACTTCAACGCCGATAAATACCGCAGGGAGGTTAGAAGCCACTCTATGCAGAAGCTCAAGCAACAGGAGATTGCTACCGGCCGTAAAATAATTACGGGCAGCTTCGCTGTTGGAGCCGGATTAGGGGCGGCGTGCTTTACAGGGGGCCTAACTTTATTGCTAGCCGGTTACAAAGGTCGAAGCACTTATGTCGCGAACAAGAAACACGAAATCCTTCAGGGCGAGCTTCACAGACGTAATGTCGCCTTTCACGATATTGATGCCAAAGACATGGCCATCGCGGGTTCGATCGCAACAATAGCCTTTCTTGTTGGCGCAGAGGTCGGCGACTTCACTGAGGGCATTACCAACATCGAATCGATGGGTTCCGGACTACCGGATGGCGCGAACAAGAGCATGGGATTAACGGCTGATCGCTAGAAGGCGTAGGCGGCCAAATCCACCAAGTCGTTGAACATCTCACTGGAGGGAGTGCTATGGACGTTGCGACAACAGTGTCTGCAGCTAATTCTACTGCGTACCACGCGGGCATGGTTCAGGCGCAGATATTGGAGGAGCACATAGTGAGTGAGGCAACTGAGGCCGCGCTTTTGTCTCTTGCTAGCGCTGTCGATAAGCCAAGTCCACATTGTAAGCATTCCGAAGGAGCCCTATACCTGAAGTGCAGCGAATGTAAGGAGGGTATCAAGGAGGAGTATTGTTATTGGCGTAAGTGCTTTCATATTAAGAAAGATTCCTACGATGTTCTCTAGGACCTTTCAGCTGATTATTGTTTTCGGCCATAGACTGCTGCGCCTGCGACAACGACGGTTACGACATTTGCCTGTCATGTATATTAAAGGGTGTTGTTTGCATGGATAAGAGCCACACTTCGAAGAAGTTCTTCCGCAAGTTGCTTGTGTCATCACATACCCCCTTTTTATATGGACGACGGAGCCGCGTTGCTATGAATAGAACTTCTCCCATTTTGGACAAATTATATAATATCATATCAACATTCCCATAGCCCAGCTCACTTTCCGGGTCTATTAACTTTAGCCAGTGGCAAACTCAGGGAACGGAAGGGGTGCAATGTCATATTAGGGGCTGTCTAGTTCCCGCTATGTGTTAGTCACAACACGGTGGACATTACGGGGAAGATGGCCCTAAATGCTTAAACGGACTATGCGGAGATCGATCCGTAGTTTAACTGGGTAGTTACTTGTAGACACTCCTGGGATGGTCACTTTAGACCTACCTTTAGGATAGTACTTGTGCCGATTAGTGAGTGTTAACGTTTGGACAGTGAAGAGCATATGCTAATATACCTAGTCATGGTAGACACTCGGTGCGTGTACACATGTTGACTCCTTCGCGCTAACGAACTTCTGGAAAGTGTTGCGGTTTAAGCTGGAGCTGGACTTGGTACGGCAGTTGTAGGTACTTACTGAAGTTAATTGATATTATATACTATCGAGCCACGTGGAACTCCTAGATCAAGGGTTCTGAGGCTCATAGGCAATACCCTGCTGCCCTTGCCTATAAATAGCCTATTTTGCCGTGCTACCTTAGGCGCCTAGGTGCCTAGGTACGTAATCAAGTGTTTGAATTCCCTTCTTGCTATTTGATATACCGCAACAATATTCAAAGTCAACTATTTATGGTACTCATATTAATGTAATATATTCATCTTGTTCAAAGATGAGGTGACGTTGCTTGGCTTAGAATGCGGTGAGGAGCACGCATCTCACCCCAAGCGGCGTGTATGGTGTCCTAAGTGGACGAATAATAGTTCATACCTGCTATAAATATTGTATTCCACGTTCGACCGAGCGGTGAAGACTGGGATCTATGGTTACCTTGTAAAATATTAGATAATTGGATAAGTGGAAGGAGTTATGTGGAAAGAGGAAGCTGAGGAGGGCTGAGTCAAGGCAAGTTATAAAGAGTACCCAATAGGCCCCTTTATCCTACCATCTCCTAAATAAATAAGGTTGAGTACCTGAGATAACTGTGCTTTTCACAAGGTGTTGTTAATTACGCCAGCAAGCTAATATAGGATTCCCCGGGTCCAAGGTTCCCCTGGTACGAAGGCCGGCAAACTACAATACGCTAGCTAGGCGAGAAGCTTCTTTGGTACTTAGCCGGGAGATTCCACGTAAACAACCTAGACTGTCCAGGCCTCCTTATTCATACGTCTCAATATATATAACCTCAGGTGCATGTTGATTTTGACTTGGGCCCCTTACCTATTCCCCAACTTCTCCGCAATACTGATGCTACAGCATTGATTAACCGAACATCCGCTTTCCCGATTTGGGAGAGTGTCTACCGTGATATATTTATCCACTGGTAGATTAGCCAGAAGGGATGAACAATTCAGGGACAGATCCGGGGAAATGGCAGTGGTCACACGAAATGAGCTTCAGGGGACCAGCGGAGTGGGAATGTTTATTTACCTTGAGGCCCGCCGACCTAACTTCAAATGATTCTCGTGGGAGACTTATAGGAACATCTAAGTTGATACGGGTCTAGACTTGCTCCTATTACAAACGACAACATGAAGGTCTTATCAACAATCACGACGTTGGCGATTGCCACGGTTGGCAGCTGCCAGTCTATCAGCAAAGTCAATGACTTCAGCGGCACTCCTACGAAGCTTGGCATGTACGTTTATGTACCACCGAACCTGAAGACCCCAGCGCCAATTATCGTGGCGGTACACCACTGCCAAGGATCTGCTCAGGGGTACTCCACCGAGTCTCACTACATGCCATTGGCAAGCCAGCACGGCTTCATCTTGATCTACCCCAACTCAAAGTCCGGCGGTGGCTGCTTCGATGTCGCCTCTGACGCTAGTAGGTTTAGGATTTTCTTCTTCGTTGATTTCTCTATCTCGATGGACTTGTTGCTAACCGGGTCCGTGCAGCCCTGAAACACAATGGTGGCGGCGACAGTCAGACCATTGTCAACATGGTCAAATATGCCGTGGACAAATATGGTGGAGATGCGAACAGAACATTTGTTACCGGAACTAGCTCCGGTGCTATGATGACGAACGTACTTCTCGGCGCGTACCCCGATGTGTTCAAGGCAGGATCCGTATACTCCGGCGTGCCAGACGGATGCTTCGCTGTGCCCGGCTCGACTGCCACTCAAGACCCCCCGGGATGGAACAACCAGTGCGCCAACGGACAGACCACCAAGACTGCACAGGCATGGGGTGACCAGGTGCGATCGTACTTCCCTGACTACACCGGCCCTCGTCCCAGAGTTCAAGTGTAAGTGTCTCCCCTTGAGCGCGACTGCCGCCTAGACTATTTGAACTGACACGATGTTATATAGTTGGCACGGAACGGCTGATGGCACCCTGCGATACCCCAACTGTATGTCCAAATCTCGCTCAAGGCGTAGCGCGAAATACTAACGTTTCGACAGACCAAGAGACGCTGAAGCAATGGTCCAACGTGCTAGGCCTTACAACCTCCAAGGACACCCCAAACACCCCTCAAAGCGGATATACCCAGACCATCTACGGCGATGGCACAGCTACGACGGCTCAGCTTGTTGGATACAGTGCTCAGGGAGTTGGCCACAGTGTGCCGGTCCACGAGCCACAGGATCTCGCATTCTTTGGCATTGCGTAGAGAGGAAAGTCTCGATTCGCTTGAAAGGGATCAACTAGAAAATATTATCGAGTATATGATAAAATACCTATATGAGTCGTCAACTCTCGTGGTATTCGAATCTACGTCTTGGTAAATGAACAAGTGAACATAATACATACTTTGTCATAAGATGCGAATTTATGTACCGGTCTTCTGCTTATGTCACGGCGCGGGGTCATCAACACCCAGACCTTCCGGTCACCGAAGCGCTGATGGGTCGGTCCGCTGACAACTAAAGCTGAAGCCTTCGCTTCTAGGTATTATATGATCAACATACGAGATGCAAAGATAGTTTGATTCGTTCAATAAGGAACCTGTCGTATTAGCACAAAGGCTGTGTCCGCAGGATAGGTATCTGCTACCTGAGTAGCCACCCATCTAGACCATGCGATTCGACCCAATGTAACGGAGTGGTAACGCCGCATACAGCTGCGGGTGGCTGTGCGGGGCTGAATCTATTGTATGTTTAAACTCGAGTCATCATGAGAAGGATCCCGAGAGCCTGATCAAATCGACCACATAATATCTCCCCTGAGACGATTTTGCGCAAAGTATAGAATCCTTCGTTTCTAGCACACATTATTATCTACATGGTTAGCCAAAGTCTACACCTACGGCAACGACGAAGGAGCTACATCGAATATTCTATCTGCCATGGATGCGGCCGGATTGGCAATAGCCGTAACCGGTTGTGTATTAAAGCTGGTGGCCTTCTCAGTTGACTTCGTCGTCGATGTGAAGCAGGTCTACCAGAAGGGCGCTACAGATCGGAACAGGGATCTTGCAATAGTTGCAAATAATATACAGGATGCGGCAAAGACCCTTGAAGGCCAGTTGGATGATTTCAGCAAACAGGGCCAAGAGGGGAGTATGGATCCTGCAGAAAAGGTAAGCTCTTAAGTATATGTGCCTATGGCATTACGGAGGATCACGTACGAAGACCTCGTTATATTGACATGAAAGCAGGATATTCGTGCTCTTGCTACACGCGCAACGGCAATAGGAAATGAGCTGGCATCGCGTCTAAAGAAAGTTCACGCCGATACGAAGTCAAAACAGAAGGCCCTTGAAACCGTGATACGCGGGATGTGGGATGCTGAGGAGATTGAAATGATGGAGAAGCAACTCAATGGAATACGGAATGAGATACAATTGAGACTTCTCATTGACATCAGAAGATTGATTCAGGAATCTCATAGCGATGAGTATCATCACATGGTGTTGGCTTTGGAACGCACTGCACACAGCTTGATGGACTCCAAGAAGGATAGCGGAACTGTAATGGAACTGCTCAGTCAGATCAATGGTTCGATCAAGGACCTTCAACAGAGCATCAACGCAACACCAGCGGCTGATGAACGAAGCACAGGCCTTGCGAGAGAAGGTTTGACAAAAGAGCAGTTTATGAGAGTCCAAAGGAAAGCCGAAGATTACATTTTAGGATGGCTCTGGTACCCGAGTATTCATGACCGCAAGGAAAGCATTGAAGAGGCCCACTCTGAGACCCTAAATTGGATATACGACGATCCCAAAGCCGGCGACAAGAGTTGTACGTGGGACAGCTTTTCTAGTTTCCTTACGAGTGAAGCTAGTATGTACTGGATCACCGGGAAACCTGGATCCGGAAAGAGTACATTGATGAAATTCATAACTGAACAACCCCGAACGGCGGAGCTACTTCAGTTATGGGCGGGTGATAAGGAAGTCCTCTTTGCATCCTTCTACTTCTTCTACAAAGGTTCGAATGAACAGAAGACTGAACTCGGCTTACTTCGGTCTCTTCTATACTGGATCCTCTCACGGAGGAAAGTGCTAATTCCTGTGGTGTTCAAAGAACGGTTCACAGCCGTATTTGAGAGAATCAGATATAATGAACTCGAGGGAATCAGCTATAATGAACTTAAGGGGATCAAATACGATGAACCAACATTACCTGAAGCCAGACGAGCTCTACGTCATCTGTTCCGAGAGATTCCCCACCTATGCTTCTTCCTTACTATCGACGGGCTTGACGAATTCGACCCAGGTGTGTCGCTGACTCATGTCACCTCCCTCATTGAGTTAACCAAGATGCTGGGTATCTTCGAGAATGTCAAAATCGTCGTTTCAAGTCGGCAGCTGCCCGAATTTGAACAGGGGTTCGAGGCATGTCCACATCTGAGGATCCACGAGCTGACTAGACGTGACATCCACCATTACGCTACTGAGAAATTGGGAAGCCATCAATATATGAACAAACTTATCAGAAGAGATCCAGTCAATTCTCGGGCACTCATAGAGTCAGTCACCACGATGTCCTGTGGCGTGTTTCTTTGGGTTCGCGTTGTTACACAATCGCTCTTACAGGGCCTGACAAATCGCGATACCATCTATGACTTACAGCAAAGGCTTGAAGGTCTCCCCTCGGATCTTCTTGATCTCTACAAAGTAATGCTAGAGAGAGTCGAGCAAAGATACCGCAATCAAACTTGCCAGCTACTTCAATTGGTCTATCACGGTATCCTCGAGGATCCGGAGCAACTAAGTGCGCTGGGTCTGTGGTTTGCCGAGCGAGCAGATCATAATATGGTGGTTCAAACGAAGACCAAAGCTATCAATGATGAAGTAGCGGAGGATCGGGTCGACGAGATAGAGTCTCGTCTTAAGAGCCGTTGTCTCGGCTTGGTTGAAGTCCAACCTGGTCCAAAAAGCATTTACAACGGAAAAGAACGTTGCGGTGTAGATGAAAATCTCACACGAGCTATGGTGGTGTTCTCTCACAGAACGGTCAGGGAGTTCCTCAGGTCAAGCATCTGGGAAGAGTTCACTAAGATGCATTGTCATCCGAGTTTCAATGCACAAGAATCTCTCCTACGGAGTGCAATTCTTCTCATCAAGACCTACAGGCCACGCGGCAAGAATGACTGGTGCGTTATATCGAGTCTCATCAACGCTGTGAGAATGAGAGCAAGAAACTTGGAAGGTAAAAATGAGGCAGCTGATCCAGAACTCTTGCAAGAGTTTGACTCTGCTGTGGCCATAAATCTTGCTACCCACAGTGACTATGTGAGAGATGTGGGTGATAAGGACGGCACAACGATCTCGCATTGGTCGAAATACTTCTTCCGTGAATATCATGGACTGTATAAGATCATGCCTCCGGAACTCATATACAGATACCCCCGTGAGGATACCCAACCGTCGTTCCTATCTTTCGCGATCAAAAGTGGGCTGGAGAATTACGTTGCGAAACAAGTCAAAATTCACGGACCTGACATTCTCGTGAAACCGGGAGTTCCGCTTCTGGGACATGCACTTTGTCCAAATGACACTGTGGTTGAAACCCGCATAGGCGTAGTAAAGGCACTCTTGGATAGCGGTTCGGACCCACAGCAGACCTTCGAAGGCATGTCACTCTGGGCTTGGTTTTGGCATATGCTATTCTACCGATTCGGCATCGAAACGCAAATGACCTATTCCTGCCCTCAATGGGTGCTAAATGTGGGAGAGAAGGGGATCTTTCCTATCATGAGGCTAATGCTGATAGCTGGAGCGGAGCCAAACGTCCTCATACCATGGATGTCCTATCCCGACAAGGCTGGCAAAGGCAAGTGGGATTATTGCACCCCCTTGGTTGCGATGGCTCGTTTGCGAGAGTTCTTACTGGATGATGAATTCATTACAGAGAAGCACCACAGTATACTAGGATATGATAACAGAATACGAAGGAAACGCCTGGACGACTTAGTTGTCGAGATTGAAAAGGTTATTAAGCTGTTAAAAGAACGAGGTGGTACTCGCAAGAGAATGGAATGTGAGAAATACCCGCCGTTTGAAATGGCCAAGACAGCGTTCGATACTATAAAGAACCGAAGCGCTTGGGTGAAGAAGTCATTCACCTACATGAAGACCATAGTAAAAGGCTAGATTGAGAGCTCCTAGATTGCCAGCTGGAGAGAATAGCATACCCCGATGAAGGTTATGAAAGTTGGATGAAAAGCTGGCAGGTCGAGGAACTTTGAGCGAGCATACAATAAAAAGAGCCCTGTATGGATTTCTACGGATTTTAATTTCTAATTCATTAATGGAATACGTCTCGACAGTCATGCAGGGCAACCTAGACCGCATTTATTTAATTTTACAGAAGGCGATTATTAATCTGCCATATCTACCACGACTTTGATGACCAAATCACCCTTCTCGTCCTTCACCTTGGCCGCCGTGTCGAATGCAGCAGGCACATTTCCCAACCCCTTGAATCTGTGGGTAACGAGTTTATGGACATTAGGGAGTAATGGATTCCCGCTTGCAAGTAGGTCGATGGCCTCGCGATATGTGTTAGCATATCGGAAAACGCCCACAAGGTCGACTTCCTTAAGAGACGCGGCCATAACTGGAAGTGTCTGCACCGGCATTCCCATGCCGATGATTAAAATCTTGCCGCCCGGTTGTGTTGCCTGTTAGTCTTGTTAGGTGGATGGTAATGAAGTGGGGAAAGGGGGTAAAAAGGGGCAAGGGGAAGCATTACATATATAGCCGTCTGCATGCACGACTCGACACCAGTGCACTCGAACGTCACAGCGGCTTCGCCAATAGCCACTTCTCCACCCTTCAACTTCAATGCCTTTACCTTTTCAGCCAAGTCTTGCGCGTATGCCAGTTTGTCCTCGACTGATTCCGGTCTCGGGGTCGGAATTGGGACAGTGAGCCCAGCGTCAGCGAACCCATTATCGACAGCGAACTGGACGCGGTCCTCTAGAATGTCGGCGATAACCACGGTTCTAGCTCCCGATACCTTACTGACGGCCGCGCAGAGCAGTCCTACAGCTCCAGCTCCCAGTACTAGCACCGTGGACCCCGATTTTAGGCCTGCGCGATCTCGGGCATGCATCGCGACTGATAGGGGTTCCACAAGTGCTCCATGTTCTAGCGAGAGGACATCTGGTAACCTATAGAAGTAAGATGTTAGGTCCTAGAAGAGAGACGGTGGAACAGGACCGGAAACAGGCGTGGCTTCAACATACTTATGGCACCACCTAGCTGGGTGGTTGATCCTCTCCTGGAGAGTGCCTTGCGCGTGTGGGAAGGCCTTGGCGGAACTGCGGAAGCTCATGCCACGACAGATGTTGTATCGGCCTTCACGACATAGGTCACAGTTTTCGCAGGGAAGGCCGACTTCGAGAGCGACTCGGTCACCGACCTTCAGCGATGACCCAGAAGCCGGGACAGCAACCACAACACCTGCCGACTCGTGACCCAGCGTTAACGGCTCCCGTACCTCAATCGGTCCATTCCGAAAATGTCGGAAGTAGTGCAGGTCCGAACCACAGATGCCCGTCGCCTGTACGGCTACCTGTACTTCGTCTGCAGCGGGGTCAGGTAACTGCCGGACATCCTGTTACATCCACGGCCTAGTCAGCTATCTCTATACCTTATGATGGGGGTTTCTGATATTCTTATCAATTAGGCAGCTTACAACTTGGAGGTCTCTTGCGCCATGCAGGACGGATGCTTTAACTTCTGTGCCGCTCATGACGGATTCGAGTAACGATTCCAATTCTTTACCCTAATTGATAGCTCGAAGTCCAATTTCATGTATGGTAATCGCTCAAACTCAGTTTCTCAACTGGGAATAGCTCAATTGAACGGAATAGGATCAAGAGATTTTTTTTTTTTAAAAAAAAAAGGAAAATAAAAGGACCTAATTGTGTTGATTCCACATTGTGAACCGACGACGGAGTCGAAGTCCCTTAGAACCTAGATACGTACCTCCCTATCCTAACCTGACGTACTAGTACTTTATCGAATAAGCCCAACTTCGGTACGATCGTGGGGAAATCGTAGCAGACTTCAACCGCGGTGTACCCGAACCGCGGGCACCAACGGATTCTTCTACCGCTGGACATACAGCAGGTAACACTTAGGTACCCTGTCCTGTCTACCACGACGCAGCGACGGCGCCGAACCCACGCCGTTGATCCACTGTGGAGAGAATCTCGCATAGGTGGGACTTTTCTTCGTATTGTCAAATCCGGCGAAACATGCATAGATTCGGGAGAAATAGTCATTTATGGCCGAAAGGGAGCTCGTGATAAGTCTCTTCTTACCCCAACTTCCGTCTCCATCTACCCCGCCGAAGGTCCTGTAACGCACGATGAGGGGTCTCAGGGAACCGAGTTATCGCCGATCAGCATCATGGGACTAGGGAGAAATCTTTCAACATGCTTCACAGAAATCCATCGTGTTGTTTGTTTACTCCCCACACTCTGCTGATTTTAGCCAGGTACCTTAACACCCCGTTCATAGAGTAGTATACAGTAGGTGATATGTAATAGGGCCACCGTGACGTAGGATACCTCGCTGGTAATACAACGGGTTAACCTACGAAGTCCTCCTCTAGCTCCGAATACGGAAATATTAAAAGTACCTTTAGCTTATTGGAGGGGTAATTGTTGATTCGAAACTCAGCGTTAAACTTAACTGAAGAGCTCGAGAGCAGAATACAGATTAGACACGACGACTCCCGAATTATCTCAATTTTCCCTTTAGAAACTTGAATAGAACAGAGGAATCAATCTTGACATAGGATGACGGACGCACTATTCTCGTTGAAGGGCGAGACTGCACTCGTAACTGGCGGTACAAGGGGTATCGGGCAATCTGTAGCCATTGGGCTCGCTGAGGCGGGCGCCGATATAATATTAGTTCAGGTGAGTTATTCGCAGAGTAATTGTACTAAATGAAGGGAAAACTAGATCAAGAGAATAAACGAAACTAAACGCAAATACAGCGCTCCACAGCATCAACCGAGACGAAGAAAGCAGTAGAGGCACTCGGCCGTAGAGCGCACATCTACACAGCAGATCTTGCGAGCACAGACGATGTAGCAGCTTTGGTCCCACGAATCTTAGCCGACGGACACACGATACGGATTTTGGTGAACTGCGCGGGGATCCAGATCCGTCACCCGCCCGAGGCCTTCCCCGACGCCGACTACCGCGCAGTAATGGGCGTGAACGCAGATGCGGTGTTTTCGCTATGCCGGGATGCGGGCGCGCACATGCTGTCTCTTCCACCCTCGGACACGACAGGCCGACGTGGCAGCGTCATCAATTTCGCGAGTCTGCTGTCGTTTCAGGGTGGTTTGAATGTCCCTGCATACGCGGCAAGCAAAGGTGCTGTGACACAAATGACCAAGGGCTTTGCGAATTCGTGGGCTGGGAAGGGCGTCAATGTCAATGCGATTGCACCCGGGTATATCGCGACGGATATGAATGAGGCGTTGATCAATGATGAGAAGAGGGCGGCGAGTATTAGCGAGCGGATACCGGCTGGGCGGTGGGGAGATCCGGACGATTTTAAGGGAAGCACTGTCTTTTTGGCGAGTAAGGCGAGCGCTTATGTTAGTGGACATACGCTGGTCGTAGATGGCGGGTGGATGGGTCGGTAGACACGAGGATAGATGGAAGAAAAGGAAGGTAGTAAAGCCTGGATTGAACTTGACGTAGAGTAGAAGTTCTCGCTGACGGGAGAAATACTCATGGCTGTAAGTAGAGAATATACTGATTCCTATGATTTTTGGAGCTATAGAAACTATCATCACAGGCGTAACCATAAGCGTCATTTTTCAATTTTACAATCCCCGAAGACATATGAATACAGCCAAAATCACGCCAGCCAACCATATCCTTTTACAGCTAATAGTAAAACATCACTTCGTAGAATTCATCACCTGTTCCATCCAGGGATACACGGACGAGTTCGCCATGGGATATCCCATGTGCAGCGCACCCGTGAAGAAGCGCGCCTCCTTAGGGGAGCCGTACTCAAATAGCAAGATTGAATCTTCAATTGGCATGAGCCCGTCATGCACGCCCTGTAACCATATTAGCGTCCGCTGCTCGTTGCCTACCATGCCTCAGTGGGGGCAGAGGATAAAAGAAGACTTACGTTAACGAGGAGCAACCTCGTACTCGGCATCCCCAGGATCCCTGTTTCCAGCAGCGAAAACTTTTTCTGCGCACCCTCAAGATACGCTTCAACATCATCCCCATATCCGTGTTTCATGGCCAGCGCAGGCGTCAGCTGGAACGGGTACTCGTGCCCGTCCGCGCGGGCAAGCCACTCCCTCCCGAAGAAATGGTGCGTGCCGGCGCCGTGTGCAACGACGCCAGCCAACTTGTCGCGATGCGTGTGCGCAGCCCGCACCGCGTAGTATCCTCCACTACTAAGGCCCCAGCACATAATACGTGACATGTCGAATCGCCCGTCTGCTGTCATCCACGCGAACACGCTGTCTAGCAGCCTATCGGGAGACGATGGATCTGCTGAGTCCGCGGGGCAATCGGCTGTACCTGGGATCTCGAAGATGACGGCGCCCCAGCCGCGCGATAGGAACTCTTCGGACCGTGCTGTGTTATCGGGGCGGTAGCCATCGAGACCTGTGAGTAGGATGACGGCGGGGCACTTCTCGTTTCCAGCGGTAGGAGGCACGCGAACGTATGTAGGAATGGCGTCGCGGTCACGACCCTTGGCCGCGGAGTGCGGGATCATGACCTCGGATAGGGGCGACGGGGACCACAAAGCACCGGCTTTGATATAAATCGTCTTCTGCAGCTCCCACGCCTCCCACTTGGCTGGGTTACTAACGTCCGGAAAACCCGTGAGGTACGGAAACCTCGCAATCCTCAAAAGACACGCCGCGCGCAAGTAAAACTCCGAAGCCTGCTTCCTCCCCTTCTCGTCGCCCTGCGCGGCCGCCTTGTCGCCGGCGCGCTCCAGCAGCTGGGCGCGGGGGATGAAGGCGCGCGAGAAGGCGGGCGAGTTCCCGTCGTTGACGTCGCCGGCGATCAGGTCGAGGAACACGGGCTCGAAGTCCTCGAAGGCGCCGTCGTGGAAGGGGTACACGGCGCGGCGGCACGGCTCGCGCCACTTGGTCTCCCAGAGCGCGCGCACGCCATCGTGGTGCGGCATGCGCCGCTCGAAGGCCTCGGCGCCCATTAGCCACTGCTTGGGCGCGGGCCTGGCGTCCGGCGCCATGGCGGGTGGGAGGATTAGAAGGAGGAGGAGGTGGTGGTGGAGGAGCCGAAGCTGGACGAGCGCACGGACAGCGGCTCGTCGATCAGCGTGAAGTTGTCCTCCTCGAAGTCCACCGAGATGTACCCGGGGTGCGTCTGCTGTTGTCGCGACCCGAGACGGGATAGATGGATGCGGCCGTTGCGCTTGCGGACCACGACGCGCCGCGTGGTGTACCAGTCTTTCTTTTCGCGGATCCTGTGTGTCTTGTCAGAAAGCTTGTCTTAGTACCCCAGGACCCTTGATGCAGATGTGTGGCGTATGGGGGATCGAAGGATCGGCTGCATAGCTGAAGCATTTGTAGAACATGCTGTTGCGGGGAACTACGTAGTCCATCGTGCTAATACCTCCGTCACTTGGCGGAGAGCCATGCTTATTCTGTTTCACGGCCAAGAGCTGCTGAAAACTCGAAGCGGGAGAGGCGCTCGCGTAAGTAAGCAGGATTGAAGACATACTCTCTTTGTAGCAGGGCCAGATTAGCTCTGATCAGGGCGTTGCGGAGCTCTTGGTCAGCTGCCAAGTTCGCATTACTTTTCTGGGCCATTTTATAAGTCGTCGAAGATAAAGGGACGAGCCGCGCTTCCGAAGGGCAATCGTTGGGGATGTCCGTGTGCGAGTCCGGACTTGAGTAGGTAATTCAGATACAATTAAGCTAAGTATGTAGGGGGTATGTATGATGAACAAAGCGAAAGGTCTAGTGTGCAGTCGGTATAGCTGTTATATGTAGGGGACCAACAGGTGACAATGCAAGTGAGATAGAATTGGTAATATGAATCGTCAGCGTTTCTCTGTTTTTGGTCTCTTGGAGCGGGAGCGAGGGATGAAGTGAGGGACGAGGCCTTTATAGCCGTCTATCTGACAAGCTAAAGCAGTACCGAAGCATGACATATAGGATTCATATGCTCCTGCGGAGGAGTGCGGCCGTGGAGTAGCTCCTAGCCGTTCCTACGACCCGTTACATCTGAGTAAGCCCTGGTTTGCTCGTGTGAATGATCGCAGTAAGATGCCAAGGTGAGTGCGGATTGGCCGACGAGTATTTGGAGTATTTCCCGCCTCGGGAATTCTCAAAGTGAATGGTTGTCATCGCATCCGAACCAGCTCATGCCGGACCACCCACCAACTCGAAAGAGAAGGCGACAATTGGGGCTTAGTACAGGTGTGGTCTAGTCGATATTGGTCTACTAAGCGTTGCAATGGAGTGACGGAATCGAAGTTTGCTGTTGGCTGGCTTTTCACATGCCTTCACATGTCTCTAGATTTAGGCTCTATACTCTATCCTGTAAACAGTCCTCTCGCGGGGTGCAGAACATCGTCTGCTAGTACCTGAACTCTATAGTCTGTATATATGTCCCATCCCGTCATTATTCGTCGCCTCTCGAACAAGATCAGCTCATTAACCTAGATCTTCGGCTCTACCAAACCCTCGAAGTCAGCCGAGGTATCATAACCGAGTGTATATATGGATATGCATCCTCGCCTGTGCTCTTCTCACTGAGTCTTACTCTTAGCACTGTCATAGTAGTGGGCCATTTCTAGCCCAGCTCTTCGGAACCCGCACTTGACATAGAAGCCTTCGTTTGCTTCGCTGCAGTCGAGAATGGTCTTGTAGCAGCCAACCTTCTCGGCGATGAAGTCGAGCGCTTGTATAACACGGAGACCGAGCTTCTTGCCTTGTTGATCTTTCGCAACGGCAATGTCCTCGATGTGGCCAACTAGGCCAAGACTGTGGATGCTGTTGAAGGAGTTTCCCATGTCAGTAATCATGTCCCTTGTTCCATCGGGGCTTACTCGCATAGGCTTTTGAATACGGAGCTGCAGGCCCCCCAATTGCGGCTATGCAGGGAACCTCTTACAATTTCCTCTCTACGAGCAGGGCTCCTGTGCCTACAATCTTCCCCTTTGTGGTATCCTCAATGACGAGCACGTAGTATGTATCTTGCGACGACATCCATTGGTACCTCTCGGCGAATTGCTCTTTGCTAATCTCGCCCACCGTTGTCAAAACACGCAAGCAATCGAGGAAGCCGGCATCGTAGTCGGATACTCGTAGAGAGCGAGCGGTGTAGCCTTCTGGAAGAGCCGCAGATACGGCTGGGGAGATGAGGTCGGACGAGAATAGGCCTTGCTCTGCCATTGTGGTTTCGTGCGATGTTGGACTGGTCGAACGTGTAGTTTCGAATTGGAAGCAAACGAGTGGACAGATGTCAGCTGAAACGAGCGGGGTGGTAGGTATTCCGATGGAGTGTGTAAGGCTGGTAAGTAGTGAGGTGGGTATATATTGCACGAGGATGGTAAGGCGGTCAAAGAGTCTTGGATCAATTGACTGGCGGGAACGTCGGTTGGTTAATGCTATAGTATCAGAAGACGACCATGCTGTCGCGAAAAGGGGTCGGCTTGTGTTTGTTTTTCAGGCGTTGGTTTATCGACGATAAGGAATACGAAGAATCGAAATCTGGCTGAGCCCCGGGCTGGAAATTCCCGTTGGGACCCTTGATTTACTGCGTGGTACCTGGTAAAGTCCCTAATTTTCAGGATGCTTAGCCTCAATTGATTGGCCTGGGGCTTGCTGCATAGCCTGCATGAGAGCTGAACAGCCGGTACTTGCAAAGCTTGAAAGGGGCTAAGAATAGAAACCTTGGGTGTTAACCCTGCTAGCCCTGCTAAAATGTACCTTTGTTTGCGGTGGAATTCCCAGTCGTGGCTGCTGACATCATTTGAGTTCAGAGGCTAAGATTGTGGACTTAATCTGTAGGTGGTAGTAGGCTGGTAGGGTAGCTAGCATTTGAGGCTGGGACGAGTCAGCGAATGATGGATTATGAATTCCTACTTTCCCTTCATTTTGCTTCTCCAAACCAACCCTCCTCGTTTCCTCTCCAATCGACTGGCCAACACCTATACCTAATTCATCCAACCACACTCAGTAGTTCTGGACCGTGGATATACGCTAACATATGTGTGGCGACGCACCCCAGTGAACCGCGATTTCGTGTCCTACATATCCAATCTACTTAAACTACACTGATTAATTACAAGTAGGTGACTGGCCATGACTCGCTAGAACAATGCGACGTTTGGGATGACGTGGACAAAGCCTCGGTCCCCTGGTTCCTGCATTCCACCCTTTCGCCTAGGATACGGCCTTGCTGTTATGGCAAAGATCGGGATCCAGCCGGGTAGGCGGGCGGGAGTGGGATGGTGAGAGCGTTTTAGGTGCAGACACGTTTCCATGTGTTCGGTGTTAGGGCGTTATGCAGGGCATAGGTATGCATAGCTCCGTGTTTTCCCTCTGTTTGCAAAATGGTTGGGGACTTATTCGTCCCACTTTCCTGTCTTTCCTGTTCCGGCTCCAAACTATGAAGCGCTAGCTTGGTGACGACAGTGGGCACGGTGGGACGCGGCCAATCACATCTCGACCCAGCTCTGCAACGTGCTTTCCTTCCAGGCCTTGGTGCCTATAATCCCCGCGTTACTATCACATGTAAGTTTGAGCTAAGAAGCTTAACGCTGCTAACGTCAACAGTTTTCGTCGTGCATTAACTTTTCCATCGCCTCCTATTACCTAAGTCGCGTGGCCAATCTTTTTGATGTTCGGAAAACTAGCCAGTTCAGTAATTCGGATGGACTGAAATCTGTCTATTTCGTCTCTCGAATTTATGAGATGTGTATTTATAATGCATTAGGTCGACATTCGATGTACATACGTCGCGCGCGCTCGTTTCTTGTCGTGTCTTGTTAAATTTGCCATGAGTTCCAACGCCGACCAGCATCAGAACCTGCCTAACCTTCTACATCCGAAGTCATCAGTGGCTTTGATACGATAAATGTAGCCCATCTGTTCGAGACTCGGCTTCTCATTTACCGCCAACATGTTGGCAAATACGGACCCAGATCACAAGGAAGACTCGAGCAAGCCTCCCGAAGCTCCTACGACCTCATCTGAGGACCTATTGCCATCCACGACAGGTAGCACGCTTCTGCCTAGCCCGATAGCGAGCGCCGTTAGTTTTGCAACGCGATCGACTTCCTTTGCTCTCCGTGTCGGTACCTTTATTGGCGGTTATGGCCTAGGCGCAGCCAAATTTACAACCCTCTCCAGTCTAGAGCTCGGCCGTGGCATCCTGGAGGGGATACTGAGTAGGGCTGGACGAGATGTCGTGTCAAGAGCTCAGACTGAGCTGGGTAGAACAGATGCCGAGTCCATACTAGAGAAGAGCTTGGAAAGTCTACATCAGACCATGTCACAGATCGTCTTCTGGACTGCGACTGGCTTCCATATCACCGGTACCACTGTATCAACCGCATCCCAGATCTCCCAGTTATTCCTATCTGTTTTAGACCAATTTTTCGGGTCTACCGACTCTTCTAGAGCCATCGCGAGCATCATTACTTTAATTCGCCGAGAGTTTCAGAATCCCGCCACTGGCGTACAAGGGGAAAGAGTTGGAGTAATGGACCTCTTACTTGGGTTGTGCGGCCTAGCATATCTGCAAAATTGGTGTAGGAAGATGATACAAGAGGAATCTCGTCGTCTTGGACAGGAAGAAGTTATCTGGGATATTGTCGTTCTCGATGATGGCGAGCGAGTTGATGTTGACGATGAACACCCGCATGTAACACGCGTGAATAGAAAGAACAAAGGAATTGGTTCGGACGATCGTGATCATTTCATTGAGGCGATCGAGCAACACGGGGCTAGATGGAGTAGCAGTGACGAGGATGAATTACCCGAAACCCAACTCAAACGACATATTTTGAAATCACTTCCAAAAGACGCACAAGTATCTATAACGACTTCGACTACTACCACCAAAACAGTTACCGTTGACATCAAGGGTACTCCCCTTGTGCCAATTCTATCGCTCCCTGGAATCGACCTTGTGAAGAGCGAAATTAGTAATCCTGAAGATCTCCCGTCGGGAAATGAAGAAGCCCACCCCAATTACAGAGTTGTGTACAAGATTAGTCGGAATAAGGTGAAAAGCACGACTGTTGATAGCGATGACGAGGAGGATACTCGGTCCCGGATTGAAGCGGGAGAAGATGATGAACCAGAATCACCATCCAACTTAAGCACGCGATATCCTGACCAGCCTCCGCCTGTCCCACCGAAAGCTTCGCGTCCAACTTTTGCCTCGGCGGCGAAAGGGAGAGGGAACGTCGGAAACGATTGCTCAACGTATCAAACTAGGTCTGTTTCGAATAGTTCTACTGGATCTCGCGTGAGCCCCTCTAAAGACCGCACCTCCCCAACTACCTCTCCCAAGCAAGGGTCCGAACATGCTGCAAACCAAAAACGTGCCAGGAAACCGTTGGAGGACACTCGACCGCTTCCTCGAAGCCGTCTTTCTGTTCCTGTCTCACCAACTAACAACAAAGCTTTAAGCAAGAAATTCGAGTCGCCGCCAACCGCCAAAGCAAACGAGAAGAAGAGTGGCATCCGAGGCGTCCTTAAAAAAGGTTCTGTTCTATTGAATAGAGACTCAAGTTCTGAGAATCTTCAGACAAACACCAAGTCAAAACCGATGGCAAAGCCCCCATGGGGTAGTAACAAGCCTTCGCAAAGCAGGTTGCCCATCACGCAAAGAAAGGAGAGTTATCCGGATAGAGGTTCCAGCCTATTGCCGAATCGCGAAGCCCCTCGAGCACCACACCGAGGTAGCCCAAACCACTTCTCGTCAAGAGACCTCGGTGACATAGGGGGTCCCTCCGGTTTGCAGAGGTCGCCATCTCGGGCAACGTATGTATCGTTGGAGGATCGCCGCCGCAACTCAGTTATTTCTTTAACTGACACATTCTCGGTACATTCGTTTGAAAGTCGGCCGTCTTCTCCTACCTTCCAAAGAAATGAACCCCGGATTCACGTTGGCATGTCGCACCTCGAAGTCGGACCGGAGATTAATGCACAGCAACCTCCCTCACCAAAGCGGGGCCATAAGAGGGCACGCTCCGATAATCGCAGTGTATACAGTCCAAGTATATACACTCTCAAGACTAGAGACTCTCAGATGTCATTGACACTCTCTTCGTTTCGCCAAAGAAGCGCCTATAGCGACTCCGAAGCCGTGGACACACTGCGACGAACGGGGATGGTTAATGGGATGTTCCCGGAGTTCCATATCTTGAGGAACATCACTCGATATAGCCGTTACGCGTCAGCTGCGTATGGTTCAAATTTTTTGAAGTTCATGGGTATCACAAAAGAACTACCTGCATTGAAAGCATTGGATGAAACCCATCGCGATGTGCGCTCATTTGCACATCATACCGAGCTTCCGCCAGATAGTATCCTCCTATCTTCATTTGTCGACCCACAAGGTGGTTCTGATTCCACGGGTTCTACTGATACGGGAATACCTCTCGTACATACCATCGCACTTGATGAAGAATCCAAGGCCGTAGTCTTGTCATGCCGTGGCACATTGGGCTTTGAAGACGTTTTGGCTGACATGATGTGTGAATATGACGACCTGCTATGGAGAGGAGAAGCATACAAGGTACACAAAGGGATCCATGCCTCGGCGAGACGACTTCTGTACGGGGGAGATGGAAGAGTACTAGTAACGCTCAAAGAAGCGCTAGAAGAATTTCCTGACTACGGCCTAGTACTTTGTGGACATTCACTTGGCGGAGCGGTGACAGCGCTACTTGGGGCCATGCTTGCCGAGCCTGCTTCCACTGGAACGGCGTTCGTCACGTCTGCTGAGCCGCACCAAAGGTTACTTACAGATGGGCAGTCCCACCAAGGTGCTTCTCATATCTGTCTGCCACCGGGTAGACCAATTCATGTGTATGCCTATGGTCCACCTGCTACTATGTCTCCCTCCTTGCAGAAAGCTACCAGGGGATTGATAACCAGCACAGTGCATGGAAATGACCTCGTTCCATACCTGTCCCTAGGAGTCTTACACGACTTTCAAGCCGTAGCGCTAGCGTTCAAGACTGATAATAGCGAAGCAAAGGCGGAAGTACGTCGGCGAATTTGGGAGGGCCTGCAGTCAGGGCTAGCTGACAAGTGGTATAACAACGGACCGACGCGCTCGACCGAGGAAGAAGATAAATGGGCATACGCCGCGCTTAAGACGCTACGCGCAAGCATGATGAGCTCCAAGCTTCTGCCCCCAGGCGAGGTCTTCTCGGTCGAGAGCACGCCGGCTTTAAGACGAGATGCTTTCCTGCAAGCCGGCACAGGCCAGGTTGGGCGGCCCGCAACCCGGATTGTGTTCAAATACATTAGAGACGTCGAAACGCGCTTTAGAGAAGTCCGGTTCGGCTCTAGCATGTTGATGGATCATAGTCCTGGGAGGTACGAAGATGCGCTTCGGCGTCTAACATTAGGTGTGGATGTTTAAAGCGTCATGTTTATGAACGACTATTTTAGGATGCCCAACACAGGAAGATACCCGAAGCAGTAACACCCCATTTTCATATGTACAAGTTATAGTCTCGTAGACATAGACTACCCAGCGGTTATGTATATAGTATACAAGCAGACACCGTTAGAACCCAGTGTAAATACCTAGGTATGTTCACTGCCACCAGCCATCCCTTAAGAAGCAATTGAGAAAATAGCGATTCTGGGACCATTCGAATAGCCCGCATAGAACAATGAGATAGGCCAAAATCGGAGCGATCAGTTACCTACATAGGAGGTAAGTTACCTCTTTCCGACGCTCGTCCCCTCCAGAACAGCATAACTGCAAAGACGATTGCCGTATCCGGTAAGTGGGACGGAGCTAAAGCAGGCGAGTGGGCGGTTAAATAGGGATAAATACAGGGGAGACTACGGACATCCATTCCGCCGGGACGAGAGAAGAAAGATCAACTCGACGGACCCGCGAACATATCATATGCGGGCGTACGAATCGCGTGATGCAAGGGAGCAATGAAATTGAAGTTTACTCAGAGCTAATAAGAAAGGTATAAGTCACTCGGTTTCCAAGTTGATATTCGTTTGTCTCGAACTAGACAGCTGTTGAGTAGGATGCCCTGGTTTTACCCCAAGATAGAACCCCTCAACACCAGGGTTCCCCACCTCACGATCCCCTGAAGATAAGTACCCCACGGGGCGTCAGTGTAAGCCATAAAGAGGTCGTCAGACACAACTCCAGTATAGTGCAACTCAATCTAAATCAACAGGTGAATGAGAGTGGAAAAAGAAAGAAGAGTAAAAGAAGGCGAGAAGCAATCAAAATGTCACCACCCCTAATAACACATCTTTACACCGCGGACCCCTCCGCCCATGTCTTCGACGGCAAGCTGTATATCTACCCGTCGCACGACCGCGAGACAGACATCCAATTCAATGACAATGGCGACCAATATGACATGGTCGACTACCACGTCTTCTCACTCGACTCGCTCGACGCCTACTCCTCCGACCCCTCCATCTCCTCTGCGGCAGAACCCCCCAAGGTAACAGACCACGGCGTCGTCCTAAGCGCCGAACAAGTCCCCTGGGTAAGCCGGCAACTATGGGCTCCAGATGCGGCGCGGCGTAAGGGGAAATACTACCTTTACTTCCCAGCGCGCGACAAGAATTCGGTATTCCGCATCGGCGTTGCTGTCGGCGATTCACCCGTCGGACCATTCAAACCAGACCCGGAGCCCATCCCCGGAAGCTTCAGCATCGACCCCGCGTCCTTTGTGGACGACGACGCCGACGAGAGCGCGTACCTGTACTTCGGCGGCCTGTGGGGCGGGCAGCTGCAGTGCTACCAGAAGGGCAACACGCCGGCGGACTTCGACGAGGCGTGGCTAGGTCCCAAGGAGCCGTCCGGCCCGGGCGCCAAAGCGCTATTCCCAAAAGTTGCGAAGCTGGCAGATGACATGCGGTCCTTCGAGGGCCCGGTGCGCGACCTCGTGATCCTGGCGCCGGAAACGGGCGAGCCGATCGATGCGGATGACCACGATCGGCGCTTCTTCGAGGCGGCGTGGATGCACAAGCGCGGCGACACGTATTACTTCAGCTACTCGACGGGCGACACGCATTACCTGGTGTACGCGACGGGGGATAACCCGCTGGGCCCGTTCACGTACGCCGGGCGCATCTTGGAGCCGGTGCTGGGGTGGACGACGCACCACTCGATTGTGGAGTTTAAAGGCCGCTGGTGGTTGTTCCATCACGATTGCGAGCTGAGTAATGGGGTTAACCACTTGAGGAGTGTGAAGGTAAAGGAGCTTTTCTATGATAAGGAGGGTAGGATTGTTACGGAGAAGCCTGCTGAGTGAGTGCAGACTTGGGTTGATGGTAAGCTTGGGGTAGGGTTCTAGAGGCGGCCACTACAGGTACCTATCCAACACACACCCATGGTCTATGTATCTTATAAGTTAGGGGCCAATTCGCCATCAACACGTTTAAAAGTTTCGTGACTGTTAAATATCGCTATCTCCTAAGTCTAATAAGTAGAATTATATATCATACTAGCACTAAGACCATCTACTATAAAGGTACTTGGTTCATTTGAATCACAGCCCCTGATGCTATCGATCTTATGGTAGATAGGCGGCTCGAAGAGTGCCATTGCAGCCTGTGAAGTTGTGCGACTCCTATTGATTCGCCTTAGACGGCAAACCAAGTATTTCTCTTATCCTGCACCTACTATTCTATCTTATATATTCCGTGAAGGGTTTCTTAACGGTAAGGGAGCTAGTAGTAACAATTAAGGAAGTCGAGATATCAGGTGTTCATGCAGCCCAACCCCAAGCACTAATTTACCCCGTGAGGAAGATCGCTCTTGGCACCCTCATACTGTTGGAGATCATCTACCGACATTGAACCAGGCCTCTATCTTCAGGGGATGGTAAGTACCGGTAAGAATCTAGATGAGGGGGCCACACTCTTGGACAATCTATTTCCAACCCCGTGTACGAATCGAATTGCCCGTTTTATAATGAAAGTCATGAATGTGACCTCCCTACGTGCATTCTAGGGTAGGGATTAGGACTAGATTTGCATCGCAACCTTTTAGAGTAGGTATCGGACTTACTAGTGATCGTCAAGGACCGTATCTTTAAAAGGCCACTGTCTATCCAGTGTTATAAAGACTCCTATGTGACTGCCACTGAACTCTATGCACTCTTGAACGGGTCACATATCATATGAAGCGCCATGGGTATCAGTAGTCAACGCAACAATGGCTTTAAGGAAAATTGGAAGTGTGCCCTCATTTGCCTGGGCATGGCCTTTGCGACCACCCAATACGGCTTCGACGTATCTATTGTAGGCACTTTCCAAACAATGCCTGGCTTCCTAATGACCTTCGGATACCCCGACTCTACACTAAAAGGGGGCTGGGGCATTGCAACGAAGGATCAACAGCTTATCGCGTCGTTCTTGAATGTGGGCACTATGATCGGGGTCCTTTTCATCTCGCCGTTCGGTCGCTATTTTGGCCGCAGGCATGGAATATGGATGGGCACCGTCATCGCCTTTGCCGGATGCGCGACACAAATTGTAGCGACCTCGATTTCCACTTTATGCGTTGGACGGGCTTTAATGGGAGCATCAAATGCGTTCTTCATCACGTTTTCTAATGCATACATCGTAGAGTGTGCGCCACCGAAGCTGCGCGGTGTTGGCTCAGCTATGTTCGCTATAACCATCAACATCGGAACTATTCTTGGAGCTATCATTGACGAGAGGACCTCTCATATAATGGGCAGGCTCTCCTATCAAATTCCGCTGGCCTGCCTCTTCATATTCCCGGCGTTATTGAGCATTTTTGTCTTTTTCATACCCGAGTCGCCTCGATGGCTAATGCTTCACGAGCGCCGCGAAGAAGCTGGGCGATCTCTTACGTTTCTCCGCGGCGATTCACTAGAGCCCCAGTTCCTCCAGGAAGAGCTGGTGGAGATTATCCGCGGTGTGGAGGAAGAAAAAGCCATCGCATCCGCATCCAGTTTTGTGGATATCTTCAAGGGGACTAATTTACGTCGCACAATGCTATGCGTGGCTGTTGCAGTGTCGCGCGCTTCGTCGGGTGTATGGGTGTTCCTGTCCTACGGTGTAAGTCCCTATTCTCCGGTACGTTACTCAGGTGGCATTGTCTAACGTAGCCCCAAGACATATTTCTTTCAGCAAGCGGGCGTAGGCGACATCTTCAAAATTAGCATCTACACCATGGTAGTCCAGCTAGTCGGAGTTGTGGCCGGTCTGTACTGCGCATATAAGGTCTTTGGCCGTCGTACAATGCTGTTGATAGGAACCGGAGGGGCAGTGATATCCATGGTTGGCCCAGCACTGGGGGCTACCATCGCACCGGAGACACCAGAGGCGGCGAAAACATTCCTTGCATTCTTTTTCTTCTATGTCATTGTCTATTGCGGTTTCGCAGGCTCCATGACGTGGCCCATATCTGCCGAAGTTGTGAACTCTCGGCTGCGGGTGGTAACCTTGTCCTTTGCCACCGGAGTAGACTATTTCTTTGCTTGTGAGTATTCTCCCTGCCGGTGTGAAGTAACGTAATATTGAGCCATCGGCGATAGCCTGCCTATGTGGAACGCCATTGCTGACTTGCAGCTCAGGGTTGATATCGTTCTGCTCACCGTATTTTATCAACCCGACTGCCTTGAACTGGGGGGCGAAGTACTGCTGGATATGGGCGGCTTCGAACATTTTGACATTCGGTAAGAACCTTAGGACACTATCGACACGTTGCCGTGTTGTCCTAGCTAATATATCACTTAGTTTTCTTCTGGCTGTTCTTACCCGATATGAAAGGCAGATCTCTGGAAGAGATAGATGAGCTATTCGAAAAACGAGTGTCGGCTCGAGACTTCCCCACGTTTGAATGCCAGTCTTCCTCACAGGCTCATGATATTGCTCTCCATAAGATGGAAGAGGCAAAAGTCAGTATTCAACATGTTGAGAGAGACGGTTGACAGGTTCCATGTTATTGTTTGCTTTTCGTACACCGAGAAAAACGGTACTCTAACAGGTGGCCTTACTATTCATCTCGGTGGTATCCAAGGTTAGGAGACGTAGCTGTGTCGTTAAGGAGGCTCGGTACTAGGAATTTCATGGAAATAGCTGCACATAGCCGACGGGCATAATTGCAATATGCCTTTAGTAAGCCTCCAGCAATATTGGCAAGTAAACAAATGGCGGAATCCTCAGGAAATCAGATCAAGGATAGCACAGCATACGGCGAATAATAAGTGTTAGTGCAGCGAAATCACTCTATGCCTTACATATGCAAGCAATGCAGCTTTTCGGTGTATAGCCATGTTTTGAGACGAAGTTTCCAGGTCCTCAAGGTCATGCCATGTGATAGGCTTAATATGATGGTCGATTTGGCCCCCAAATGCAACCCACCTGAAACTAGAGCAAATAGGAAATTCCAAGATTGGAATACGCATTATCTCCAGAATACTGCTGCAGGTGATTTGCATTAGCGGGAGTCGTTGTCGCACCCGCCAGATGGGTGTGCTGCCTGTATCCGCCCAGATGCCGAGCCGTTAGCAACCCAACGGCTTGTGGGCTGGCACCTATCACGATAGGGCAGCGAAATCGTCATCTGAGACCAACCAATGTCAGATGACGATGCCATCTGAATCGGCTGCATGTGCAGTGGTGTGGGATGTTCCAACGTGTCCAGGGGAGATAACTGCAGGTTGCGCGGGGCCGACCCCCGTGTGACCGGGTTGTCGATAAAAATGCCTGACGATCCGCCCCCCTTGAGACCCAGTTCCAGAGAATACTTTACTAGGACTGGATCGTGGTTCTCAGATCTGATTTGCGGCACTCCCAAGTCTAGGCCTATTCCCCGCTGCCAAAATGTCCGTCGACTTTATAACAGTGGTAATCACTGCAGGCCAAGAGCAACCGAGCGTCGAAAGGCGCCAGGTCACTCTGACACAGACTATCACGTATCCCGACTCTACGAGTACGGCCGTAGTGACGCTCGACCGTGGTGCCCCACCGACTGACTCGCCTGCACCGGGCTGGAGCTCAGGGGCTGCGTCTTCCGACGGCCTCGGACAGCAGCAAATCGGCATCATCGTAGGATGCGTTCTCGGGGCCGTTGTGCTTGGTATAGTCTTATGGTGTTGCTGCACAAATCGATGCGGATGCACACCTTATACTGTATATGAGGACGATCGAAGCGACCTAAGCACCTATGAAGAAGTGACGGAAGTCCCTCGACCAGCCAGAACCTACTGGTCATATTTTCCTCGGTCGATACCCCCGCCAGTTGTTCCGGACTATGTCGCGAATGACGATAACGACCCTCCTCGGTGGACGGCGTACGAAGCAACGAGGCGGCCCCGTCCAAGTTACTACGGAGGCTGATACGAACGGCATATCCAATCAACATTCATTTCGCCTTACTGTATTTCAACTTCACATCATATTTCTAATGAGGTAGTTCGCCCTATCTATTATGGGGCCTGGGAGATACCAACACACATATAGGTTGACCATTAAGTTGTATATATCTTGGCAGTGCTTAGGGCGGGATATAATAGGGGGTAAATGACTGAAGTTCAGTCCCTATCTCTACAGTCGCTCTAACACGCACGGCGGGCAATAATACAATGCTGGGGATTCAAAGAGGCTTGGGGCAGGTACTGCGGAAGAAGGCAAGGCAATGATACCCATTTCACAAGGACTGGTTTCGTTACGGAGAGGCTTTCCCTTGATGTCAGAATGCATAACACGGTTTGACTGTACTTTCTACCAAGGGCAGGAACTGGCATATCCTTTTCCTGTTTATATACCTTCATTATACATATTTTATCCAATTAATAACATCGATATTGCTCATGAGCCTTGTAAAGATTGATTACCTAACCTATTATATCGTAATGACTAATAACTCACATAACTTCTCTCATTAAGCCATACGAAACCTGCTTTAGCATCCGCGCTAAGGGGCTGCGCGATTTAACCGTGCTGACCAAGAAATCATGTCTGCAGGGTGTCAGAATTCGGGTACTTCGAATATTGTAAGGGATACTCGGACAAAGAGTCTCTTGTATGTATACCCGGTTCTGCAGCCGTTATGTTAGAGCTCCTCGCGCAATAACGTTGTACTTTCCCCCATCATATGGTCGGCCTCGTGACGCAGGGGAAGTTGAAGTACGGCGTTTAGGGGCAGATTGCGACTGCTTGGGCCGACATAGATTTGATGCGGCCCAGCGCTCAACTTCCAAGCCTGACGAGTCACATCCCAAGAGCTCAAATCTCTACGCGTTAGCTCGAATGTATACTTGGCGCTTTCTCCGACCTTGATGAGAGTCTTTAAAAACCCGCGAAGTTGCTTCTTCGGACTTCCGGGGCTGCCGACGTACAACTGTGCAACTTCAGAACCGTCGTAAGACCCTGTGTTGGTCACATCTACCGAGACTCGAGCTAGCACATCCCATAGATCTGTCTGGCCGCCTTGGAGAACCGGGCCGGTAGGGTAGATAGTATTATTGGAGTTTGAAACAACATCAACTTCTAATGAACTGTAGTCAAAGCTCGTATAACTGAGACCAAAGCCAAACTCAAATCGTGGCTCGATATCCTCGCGATCGAAGTAACGGTAGTCGATGTATACACCCTCGCTAAAGTTACTCTGTGGGAAGAATTGATATTCTCCTGAGGGCAAGGACGGAGAAAGGACATCGCCGTAGTCGGATTCATTTCGCGCGACGGTATATGGTAGTTTGCCAGAAAACTGACTTTCTCCGTATAAGAGCGACACTAAAGCTTTTCCTGATTCTTGACCCGGTAGATGTGCGAATATCACTGCCGTGACATTCGGGTGTTCGATCCATGGGTCAACTAGACGGGGTCCCGCGTTGTGTATGATGACGATCGTCTTGGCACATTGGCTTGCGACGCTTAAGATGATGCCATCGGTATAGTCATCTCTTAGACTAGGTCTATCAATCACCTCGCTTGCGAACGCGTTGGTGAACACTAGACAGGCATCGCTACTCTGAATAGCGGATGGCTTAGGGGAACTGAAATCCCAGAAGAGTTCAGTGTTGTCCTCATCTGCCCTTGTAACAAGAGCGTCAAATGGCGTAATGAAAGTTGACTGAGGTACAGACCCTGAGCCGCCGCCGCCAATGATGGTCCCATTGTTCGCTATTGGCGAAACATCGATCGTCCAACCCTGAGAGGCAGCCACTAAAGCATAGAGATAGCTGGCGGCTGACTGAAAGCCGAAGGCCCACTCGTATTGGACCAATTGATCTCCACCAGCAGGTGCGTTCTGGTCAGGGGCCCTAGCAGAGTAACCTGCAAGATACAAGGAAGATGGGTTACTAAGAGGTAGAGTGTTGTTGGCGTTTTTGACCAAGACATGCCCCTCTACAGCCCCATCGAAGAGAGTAGGCTTGTCTGACACGTTTCTGGCGTCGATCTTTTCATGCGGTGAATTCAACGATGCTGGCATTCCGATACCTGGGGCCGGAAAGTCATTGTCCTGGCCCATTTGGTACCACGCAGAGATAGTACTGTTTGTGTCAGTGGGTGCCTCACGGGCCTAGCTAGAAGTGCTTACCGTGTGGCCATATCATCCAATCTTTCTTCTGGGAGAGAGCCATTGTTGACACTTTCTGTGAGATTCGCACCCCAGAATCCGTCACTATTTGGCATGACCATATCCATACCCGCGAGAGCAGCCTCATAGCCCGCATGTAGAGCATTCCAGTCAGACATGACAAAACCCTATACGAGGTTAAGATCCGCAGGCGAAGTATCTTGTTCTAACGTACCTCAAATCCCAACTCAGTTTTAAGAACGCCATTTAAGAGTTTACTGTTTTGGCACGCGTACGAGTTGTTCACTCTGTTGTACGAGCACATGATTGCTCCTGAGCCTGCATGCAGGGCATCTTGGAAAGGCCTAAATGCCAATCAGCTTTCCGCGATTTCTTTGGTTATGGGCAATGGTTTCATACCAGAGGTAGGCTTCATGTAGTGTAGCGTCATCTAAATTGGATGAAATAGCGGAAGTATTCCCAAATGGGTTTCTGTTCGTCTCTTGTTCATTTGCAATGTAGTGCTGTGTTCTATCAGTACCGTGTTCAGATGAGATTTTCGTCTCAGAATACGAACCTTGATGGTAGCGATGACCCCAGTTTCTTGAGTCCCAGACACAGTTTCGTGAGCTAACACGCCAGAGAGATATGGGTCGACGGAGAAGCCTGCAACTGTTCACCTCCCCATTATGCATGGCGAATCGTGCTCTTGGTAGCTTACCTTCGAAAATCCGACCACCCTTGACAACTCTCCCCAGAGGACCGACGACTGGTCCGAGAAGAATGTTAACTCCCTTTCGTTTAAATTCTCCCGCCATAGCCGCCGCTCTCTTATGTGCTAGTTCCTTGTTCCATCTGCACTTATATCAGAAGAGAGGGTTGAAGCAAGAGTCCGATACCACTCACGATGCTCCAACATGAATGCCGCTGGGCCACGAATAAACAAGATCCGTATTGCGGAGGCTATTTCCAGAATCACCAAGACATAGACCTGGGAAGCCTAGTCGTGAAATTGGAGCAATACTCCCGCTACAGCCGTTACCAGCATCGTATCCTGTGGTAAGGTTCACCTTGAGAAGTGCCGTTAAAACGACAGGCCATCAAGACCGTCCCAATAATCCCAATCACTTACCTTCTCTTCAATTGTCATCTGTCCCACTAGACCTTTTGCCTTCTTATATGCAGCTTCCCAAGAGCCTTGACCCGATGTTTCCTCTAGGTTGCAGTTAGTGATAGGAAAGAATAACAGCATAGGCAATGGGTAACATACGGGAAGGATACACTGGTGGCGATTGACCATAGAAGTAAGAATCATTGGTGATGACATCTTGAGATGCTGACGCCTTGATTGCTATCGAGACTAGGAAATAGAAAAGAGCCTTGTGAATCATAGTAATAGCTATAGCTTATAGGAACTAGCGATGGAAGTAGTTGTAGGGGAACGACTATCCCGGTACCTTGTGGGCTTCGTATCAAGATTTTATACATTTCCCTGGGCCTTGAGAGTTATGGCAGCTATTATCAAGGCTCAACTTTTGGTACTCTGCCCGTAGTACATGTCTCATTTCTTGGGCTGAATTTCCTAGAATGTGAATACAACTCTTCACCGGTGGACTCTGACGCAATCCGGAATGAGCTGTCGCTTAGAGCTCACTACCCAGTAATCTACCTGGTGCAGGGATATTCAGCGGCCGACAGGGGTTCTCCGCATCATAAACTGCAGTGACCCGTTCGTGCATCTGTGCCAATAAAAAGATATTCAAAAGACTTTGCTTAATACGGCAGCACGTCACAAGCTGAGAATTCAGCTACATGGTAGATAATTAGCTGAGAGAAGCGGTGAATATATTTTGAATATTCTTATATGCCTTCATTTATATTAATTCATATATTAACTGGCATATTGACTGACATATTGATTGATATTCTCGTTGATATACTGACCGGTATACTAACTAGCATATTAACTGGTGCAGTGACTGGTAGTGTATTGCTTATTTCGGTATATTTGCACGGACTTTCGGACTTATGTCAACAACGGTCAATTCAAACGGTCAATATATACATACGTCAATGTTTCAGTTAAAAGGCAGATGGCTCGACCGACTGATTGACTGGTTGTAGATACCGTCAAAATGTCGACAACCAGTACCTATACGTACGTCCAGGACGTCAGTCTGCAAAGGTGAAAATATAATTCCTACCTAAGTATATGGAGTACAGATTTATTCAGTCGACACATGTAAGCTGAAATTGGCCCCCTACCCTTTTAGGACTTCTCTTTTCTTGGCACATATGTACCTAATATATCAGCTGCGGTAATAGTAACCAAGCTATCCCCCTATCTCCGACGCACCGTACCACTGACGATCCCGTAAACGGGACCCATGGGATCACAGCAGCATGCAAAGGCCCTGCAATTAAGCCGACATGATTGGGTAGTATCTCCAGATTATTCAGCCTTATACGCGTATTCCATTGAATGTAGTTTGCTGTTTATTCGTATCCTGACGGCATCCGTCAAATAACCAAGATTAAACGTTACAGCGAACGTTAACGCAGGTTATTCATCGAATTACCCCGCTGAATGGCTGCGTATTCCTCTCTCTAGCCAGCCTCAGAAGACTCGGCTTAAACGGCGATTTCCACAACCTTGTAAGAAGGCAACTTTGGGTCTAATCAGATCGTCCGTGATGGTTGAAGTCTTCTGGAGCTGTCCCTGCATTCCCCGAGTACGCGGAATCGGCTCGATTCAATGTGTCCCGAGCTTGTAATAGGTGCTTAGGATATATGGAAGTTCTTCGACTCTTCATAGTAAGTCCTATATCATGCCATCTTTAGCATCCTCAACCTCCTTTTCTTGTAACGTTGGTTCTGTACATAATGTTTTCGATGCTCAGTCCGAGTATGCTTTTGCTATTTGTCGTAGGATTCAATTATTTCGGTCATACGGCTCCCGCTACGGTCGGGAAGTTGTCTTCCAGTAACGCGACACCGACTGCTTTCTCATGGCCTCAATATGCAGACTTGGAGTACGCAACGGCTTTACCAAAACCAACCACAACAGCAACGTACGCACGACCTTATTCAGAACTTTCATCTCTCGCCGGATCTCAAGTAACCAAAATCTGGTCGAGCATATCCAACCCACTTGATCCAAACGATAAATTCGGTAATGTTGCTTGGTCAAGCCTCTGGGCGCCTTTCTCTGTGGATCCCCCTCCTATTACCACTACAGTCTCACCAACTCCAGTCCCAAGCTCCCAGCTTGTGAAGCCGACGCCGCTACCTTTCTCGGTTGGTAGAGGCGAAACAGATGAATATCGGTTCCCTGCGGACTTCGAGTGGGGCTTCAGTGGATCGGCTATGCAAGTTGAGGGTGCGATTAGGACTGAGGGAAGAGGCCCGTCGATTATTGAACTCGAGATCGGTCGTGGCCCGCCGGGAGTTCCCGGATCCGGCCCATCAGATGTCACTGTATTGAATTATTTTCTCTATAAACAGGACATCGCGAGGCTTGCCGCTTTGGGGGTAAAGTCATACAGCTTCAGCATCTCATGGTCGAGAATTCTGCCATTCGGATATCCCGGTTCACCTGTGAATCAAGAAGCAATCGACCACTATGACGATCTTATCAACACCATACTAGATTATGGTATGAAGCCGCTGGTGACTTTGCATCATTTCGATACGCCTTTATACTACGCATCTAATACTTCATGGCAGTAAGGTATCGTGCTTTCTACTTTTTGGATATAAATAACTAATTCTTACTTCTCAGGGGATATGACCATGATGAATTTGTCAACGGTTTTGTTAACTATGCTAAGATCGTATTGACACATTTCTCCGATCGAGTTAGCACTTGGATCACCTTCAATGAGCCAAATCTGGATTCGGGGTTGACTAGAAACTGGCGGTCGAGTTACAACGTTGTAATGGCTCACGCAAAGACAGTTCATTTCTATCGAGAGGAGATAAAAGGGAGCGGTAAATGGAGCATCAAGCTAGCTTTTCCAAACGGATTCCCACTTCCTTTGGATCCTAGTAACCCAGATGATGTAGCAGCAGCCGAGATGGACTTAGCATTTTACATTGGCTACATGGCGAACCCCATTTACTTGGGTGCTCAAGTTCCCGCAAGTGTTATCCAATTACTGCCAGGCCAAGCCCCTAATTACACCGAAAAAGAGCTGGAGTACATTGGAGGAACAGCCGACTTCCTTGCCGTGGATCTATATAACGCAAGATATGCCACCACCTTAGATGAAGGGACGGGCACGTGTCTTGGGAATAGTTCAGATCCGCATTATCCAGCCTGCGTGAATCTTACAACTACGCGAGCAAGCTGGCAGATTGGTGCAGAAAGCAACACGACGCCATGGGTAAATACACCTTATATATCAGATATGAAGGGCGCTCACTAACGGCTATGGCTTAGACGTATCATCAGCACGCACGCACCATTTTTAAGTATCTGCACACTACATATCCGACTGATGGTGGCATTTCCATTGCTGAGTTTGGGTGGCCCGGCTTTCACGAAGCCGACATGACTGAAGACCAGGCGCGAGCTGAGTTTACGTCCACGCTCTTCTACCTACCGATCTTCAACGAAATGTTGAAGTCAATCCACGAGGACGGCGTTAGGTTCAAAGGTGCCCTTGGTTGGTCCTACGTTGACAATTGGGAATGGGGCCAGTTTAGCCAACGCTACGGTGTCCAGACATTCAACAACGTGACATTGGAGCGTTCTTACAAGCGATCCATTTTCGACATTGTTGATTTCGTCAGCGTGCACAGTGAGTTTTGAAGCCCTTCAGAACACGGTGAGAAAGATCATCTGTACCTGAGGTACCTAAGGTACGTCATTTTTGTGATGTCTCAAGTATCTTGTTATTTTAGGTACCAGGTAGAAATCCTACCATATAGATTGAGTAATTTGATGTTGATACTCAAATTCCTGGCTTCGAGGAATTATTATCTTAGATATTGAAGCTCGAATAACAGTTCGATCCGCTGTTAATGTGGTGCCGATGTAAATGATCATCACGACACAGCCCATGGCTCTCCATCCAAACTAGGGTCAAGTTAACTTGACTTCAGCGTAAGAAGTCCTGGGACTGCAAACATGTTGGTTTTTTTACTTGTAGCGCAGACAATCTGCTAAAAGCAATTTTGCTGTTGGTTCTTAAAGTATGTAGATGGTAACATGCTGGGAGTGAGGCTGTACGGCGCAGCTCTGCTCAACAGCATGTGTCTGCATCCCATCGGGTCTAACTTGACATAACATCATGTGATTACGATATGTCCTGGTTTGTATTGTCTTGCCCATTTTAGTGTTGGTCTGATCACATCCAAGAAGTTGGGCTTTAGGACTCGTCGAACATTCTGCTGAGGCAATCGACTCAATAACACACCGGTCCAGCATAAATCAGTCCTAACAACAACTTATAAACCCACAGGTACCTAATAGAATCACAATCACCAAGTTATAGAGTATCTTTAATATGAAGGAATCTAATTTCTCAAGTCAGTCGACACAGAACCAACAAACTCCAAAATGCTCCTCAAAGAAGTTTACCCAAAAGACTCCGAAACCATCTTACAAGAGCGCCACGACACGGGTACCCGCCAAGTTCTTAATATTCCCCTGCCCATAGGAAGCATCTTGGGAAATCTACCTCCGGCATGGAAAGCAGCATTTGCGGGTGGATCTATAATGGGCGTTGTTACCGGGTTTGGTGCTTGGGGATGGTGCGATTTTGCTGCACATTTATACCGCAACCAACTGTCGCGGAAATGTTCGGACGTGGGCTTTGGAGTCGGTGGCCTCGTATTCACTATTTTTGTCGGTGTCGTGATTTATCAGAATCGCGCCGGTAGTATCGACGCATAGAGATAGGATCTCTTCCGAGCCACAGTCAAGAGGGGTGAACTACTTGAGCAAATGGAGTCGGATTTGCCTGCGCGCGCAGAGTGTTCTGGTGAAGGTCTGGGTCGCCGCATACACCAATCGAACAAATCAAATTCGAACCAAGTATAATTAGAGCCGAATCAATGAAGTGTACGGGAATTTTCTGTTCAAAATCCAATATTTCATAGCATCATTCAAGCCTCCAAAGCACCACCCGGATCAACCCCTGGGCCCCCGAACTAGCTCCGCCAAGCCCCTGGATTTACTGGGTAGCTCGAGATATCACCGAATTTCCAAGTCTTCCATAGAAAATGATAGCACTTTCTTATTCACAATCCAAGTCTTCCATCTAATATGGACTGGACAGTGTCCTTGACGGACTTTTCAAGGCTGGCGTACTCTAACCCCAACATCTTCCTGGACTTGCTGTTATCAAATTGGTACACGTCGGCAGGGAAGTCATCGTGTGCATCAGGCGGCAGTAGACCCGCAAACTCGGGATAAGACTTTCGGATCACATCCGCGATCCGCTTATTGGAAAAATGACCACCGACAATGTAGAAGCGATTCCCACCAGCCTCTGGCAGCTTCATGGCCCTGAGGTGCGCCAGGGCCACGTCGCGCACATCGACGAAGGTGAACACTGGCGCAGTAGGTGATAGGCCCCCCTTCATTTTACCCATTATCATATCCCGGATGCGGTGGTTAGATGTATTCATAGCGTTTAGATCTGGTAAGTTCCTTTGCACGGGACCGAACGTGAATGTGCAATTTATGGTTGCGAGATCAAAATTTGGACTCTCAGTCTCAATAAAAGACCATGCGGCCTTTTCGGAAAGAGCCTAAGTCTGGGTTAATGGACACGTCGTGACATTCATGTGGAATATATGCGACGATACCTTGCCGGTTTCATAAGCCCACTTGGAAGTCCGGGTATGCTCCAGGGTCCAAGGCGCCCAATGCGTCTCATCGTAGACTTTCGCGTGACTGAGAGGGTTGATAATCGCCGCCGAGGATGAGGTCAGGACCACGCGCTTGACGTTGGGAGCATACGCCTTGATAGACTTGAGTATACCTGTCGTTCCCTTGATCGCTGGATCTAAGAGATCCCTGATGGGATCTTGGACAGTAAGTTGATATGGCGACGCAGTATGAACGACATAGTCAAAGGTCGGCTCTTTCTCAAACACCTAAGATGAAGTGTTAAACTTCATTATAATTAGATCTTGAGGTTGCACGAGAGCTTACAGAGTCAAACGCTCGGTCCTTCGCAACGTCGTCGACGATGACGTAAGACAACCTCTCTCGTTGAGCAGGTGAAGCAGACTCTAACATCCTACGACCCTTTTCATCCGATCTCGCCGTCGTAACAACATCGAATCTATGCGATTCATTAGCTTCTGACTCAATTAATTTGAATATTCGATGATATTTACCTATCGTCTAGTAGTGCGTCGATTATATGTGAAGCAATGAATCCGCTTCCCCCTACACGCAATGCACCCGTTAGGGAATGTTTTAAATCCTATAGTTGGCTCAGTTGAATTCCTTACCCGTCACGAGAACTTTGCCTTTAGACGAACCGACTTGCTCTCCCATTTCTCCTAATTCTGAGCTACACAAAGAGAACGTTGCACATTAGTTCAGACGATGCATCCTTAGTAGAGATGGAACACCAGAGATATCCGTTGAGAGATGAGAGCAATCAGATCCGGGCTTCCGGCGGAGTTCCGACGCATCTACCCCAATTCAGGCCGAAAGTCGCAGCGTGAGGTTGGCGCTCCCTGTGGCCGGTCCAATTACAGCGCTGAGACAGTGTTCCTTCAGGCATTATGTAGCGCTAATCAATGCCCATCATCAAATGACATTCAGGTTTGGGCTGCTGTGAGACGGCCGTAATCAACGTCGAAAATGGTACAAGTTTCGAGTCGACTGATCACACCGCTACGAATCCGAGTCCGCAATTCCCCTCCCATGTCTATGGCCTCGGGAGCATGTAGGAATTATAGTTCCCCAGCTTCCCCAGGTCATCCCCATGTTGGGGGCTCTTCCTAATCCGAAGTTGTTTGTTTCACGCGTAGAACGCACTGTCGAAATCCTGGAGCTTAACTTGAAAGCCGGAAGCCAACCAACTGTACAATGTCGTCAGCCAGAAACAATAGTATCCATGTCGCCATTATCGGCGGAGGAATCACGGGAGTTATATTAGCATTGGCCCTGCAGAAGCGCGGTGTTGACTTCACTCTGCACGAACGTGCGCCGGCATTCACGGAGATCGGCGCCGGTATTGGCTTTAGTCCCAACGCGGAACGTGCTCTGAAAGTCATCGATCCCGAAGTATACCGCGTCTACAAACAAGTAGCACCGCCGAGTTACGCGGAAGAGTATTTCCAGTGGGTCGACGGCTGCAGGACCAATGAGGTCGCTGCGAGGCTTCTGATTGGTGTCGATGCTTTTCAGGGAGGCCGACGGTCCGACTTCGTAGACGCATGGTCGAAGCTGATCTCTGAGAACAACGTCAAATTCAACAAGGAGGCAGTCTCAATAGTTCATAAAGAAGATGGGAGAGTTTCGATACAGTTCAAGGATGGGACCGTTGAGGAAGCTGACGTCGGTAATAGCGCCCCAGGCAGTTCTTAACGCCGAGAAGGCGAATTGATAGACACTAACGCAATGAAAAGTCATCGGCTGCGATGGGATCAAGTCCCGGGTCCGCCAGCTCATCCTTGGGGAAGCCAATCCAGCCTCCTACGCTAGCTACACGAACAAGTACTGTTTTCGAGCCCTGGTTCCCATGGAGAAAGCCCGAGAGGCATTGGGAGAGGATAGAACGACAGGCGGGGACAAGTCTTTGAATAGGTTCATGTACAATGGACCTAATGCGCATTATATTACTTATCCGGTCGCCAGGGGGCAGTTCATGAACGTCCTACTGGTCATCTCCGACCCCAATCCCTGGCATACCGAAGACGGGAAGCACACGGCCCTGGGAAGCAAAGCTGAGGCTCTTCGAGCGTTCGCGGATTGGCATCCGCGCGTGAAGGCCCTGGCGGACATGCTACCAGAACAGCTGCAGAAGTGGGCAATCTTCGATATGTTCGACAACCCAGCGCCATACTACTACCGTGGTAGCGTGGCCCTCGCGGGAGACGCAGCTCATGCGGCCGGTCCTCATCTCGGTTCCGGCGCAGGCTTCGGCATAGAAGACGCGCTGGTTTTAGCGACCCTGCTTGAAGCCGTCAACACAAGGCTCGACGGCCTAAGCCAAAAGGCCCGAGTCGAGCTGTGTCACGCAGCCCTAGTTGCATACAACAATGTGCGATACGATCGCACTCAATGGCTCGTGGGAGCCACCCGAGAAGCGTGTGCCTTGTTCCACTGGCAGGACAAGGAGGTTGGTGGTGATTTCGAAAAGTTCCTACCCAAGATCACCGAGCGGTTCCACAAGATCTGGAACAATGACATTGACGAAATGGTCAAGGGGGCCCTCGGAGAATTTGAGCCAGTGTTAGGTAATAAGCTTCCCAACTAAAATATGACGAAGGGCTGGAAGGGGTGCTACCAGGGGCTGCGGTCAGGCGCTAGCAGTTTGACTAGAAAACGGAATGTGTTCCGCGAAAGATGCGTTATGCGCTAGGAGGCGAGGAGAAATTGGGAGAAATTAGACGCCTGTACACTCTTTAACCTAGCCATTTGATGATTGATGACAATGAGGACCGATGGTAGGAACGAGACAGGACACTTGAAGGGCATGCTCTCTGTAAGTCTAGGAAGTCAAGTTTGTCAATAAACCTGTCTGGACAGGCAACGTAGATTTATTAGTTTTACTACATACTCCTTACTCCGCGGTTCCAGACCGCGATCCAATTCTAGTTCGCAACTAGAAGCCCGGGTATCTTGCCAAAATATTCGTCCAAAGGGTGGCCATATGCCTTGTTTCTCCGATGACACCACGTCCCATACTTTGTAGGTGGTCTCCTTTAATAGGTACATACACCTCGTGTGCCCGATCATGCCGAATGAGCTTAAACGGCTAGCCCTGTAACCGGAAGCTCGCTAACGCGTGCCGGTCGGCGGTTCTGCCATCAGGGATGCTTAGTAGAGGGCTAGACTCATACACTAGAAGGCCTCGCAGTCCCACTCCACAGGATAATTGATGGGCAGTAAATCAAGTTACTACCGTTATTCAAATGTGTAATCATGGCGTTGTGACTGTATTCCGGCGCCAGAAGAGTGAGAACATACTCCAACAACAAGCTTGGCTCTGTTTCGATGTCCAATGGTTGTAGTGATCAACTAGCAATCAATATTTCCGCGACTCTCAAAAGGGGGAACGAGGTGTGCTTCTCCAAAAAGCCAACCCCGGAGATCAAGGAATGCCATTCATTTGTAGGGCTACCCTTGCTTGCTAAAGTATCGCCCTTGGAGGTATGTTGGAGAGCAAACAGGGGTCAATAGCTCGTAATACTAACTCCAATTTTTTGGAGGCAATCCTGACATGGCGTATGAAGCGAGAGGTGCAGGGCCAGAGTAGTGATGCGATGTAGGAACGTTGTATCCGTCATAAGTCGTCGCACCGGCTGGAGGCGCATTGTGTGTATCTCGCTTGATCGGTGTAAGAGCGATCTCCTCATCCATCTTCAACCAGGATTCGATTTCAGGCCGCGAGGGCCGGCTTGAGAGCTCGCCGTTGGCATATCCTTGCTCACTTCGCTGGCCAGATCTTTTCCGCTGGACCACTCGCAGAGAACCGTAGATAGTTGGCGCATTCGCCACGAAACAGGAGACAAACATTTGCACCGATGCCCATAGACTACGCGTAGTCTGAGAAGAGTTCTCGTTGAAGATTAGGACCACCCGGATGATGGTGATAACGATGCAGAAGGTGCCCAACGCGAACAAGGTATACAGGGAAATGTATTCGGACAAGCTTCGTTTCCTTAGGCAGATCAAGGGGTATGCGATAAACAAGAGTAGCAGATCGATAACGATGTTGGCGACGCCTTGAATGAGCAGTTGAGCATAAGCGCGTACACAGTATCCTGGATCAGGGTCGACCTGCCAATACAGGCTGATAGGTCGGCACTCGAGAAATGTCGCCAGCACAACAGCGATGAAGGTGAGGGCCACGGTAATCCAAGCTGTCTTAGTAAGTCGATCCGCCCAGGTTATGCCAGACGTAATCCGCGAGTAGAAGAGCAGCAGCAAGCAAATCTGCAGCCAGAGAGCGGCCGTGAGGAGGACTCTGGCAAACAGAACCAAGATGCTACCGGCTTTCATTCGGCTGGTGTCGTGGTGTTCGGGAAAATCAGGGTTGTGTAACACGTCGTTCGCGGTGCCGAACTCCAGGTAGTAGTTGTTCGTGATGATCCTGGCAATGATGACTAGCATCGACAGCACAACGAGGAAAAAGCTTATGTCGAAAGGCTCTCGGCGCCATCGAGAAATGCCTAGCCGACTAGCTAGAATGATAACCGACAACGCAGCGCATGCATATCCCACTTGTTGGGCTTCGGGCGAGTTGTCGGGCATGGTAACATGCCCATAAGAAGCAGTCGCTCAAGCAGCAGTCCGATGGTTAGGCATACTTTCTGTCGGTAAGAATCCGGGATGATACATTCCTATGCGGTGTTGGGATGTTTGCGAGGAGGGAGGAGGTCAGAGAAGAGAGCCCTAGGGCCTGGAACGCGGAGAACTGGGGATGAGATGAAAATGGGATACACAACTTCTGGCCCCCAAGTCGCTCCGCATGAACACGGCTGGAGACAAGTTGTTAACGACCTCAACCGGCGGCATTCCACCTAAATATGTGCAAACACAGTCAGACGGGCGTCTCCACACTCAAGAGGACCGTTCCCCGAGGCTAAGCTGTTAGTCTTATTGGTATACACTGGCGCGGCTCTGGTATGACCTGGGTAGGTATAACACCCTTGCCCGTCCATAGTGTCGGGGCCCTGGGGTCAAGGGATGGTGCCATTCCGTGCTCGTTCCGTGGGCTTTAAGGATCGTGGGAAAGTCAACGTCCAAGTGGGTACAGGAAACGATCCTTCAAGCCGTCGAATAGGTCATTTGCACTAAGTCTCAGGCCTGATTGGAACACAGAGCACCCCCGCTGCAGGGGGAGGCGGCATCCTGGGCGGCCTGAAAGTAGATTTCAGCACCGGACAACGTCAGCAAACAAGCCACAAAAGACTCATCGTCTGCGATCTATAAAGCGGGCGAGATCGCTGAGGAGAGACGACCAACTTTAGGTAGGGGCCCCGATACAGGCCAGGGTGGTGTCGGCCCCTCCCCTGCACATCATCACCGCGAATCATGCTCCTTGCCTCCGTGGTCGGGTACCGTAACCGAAATAGTTAAGCTCACCAAGAAAGTCGGGGGATCTACGCTGACAAAATTTGAAATGCATGCGAAGAAAATACCTCCCACCAATATCATAATTAAATAGTACCTAAAGTGCCTCACGCGTCCTCATCGCAAACAAGGTGCAAGGTATTTGTTTGCCCAACAGAAATTACAGCACTAGTATAGCATCTCTGAGCGCATCCTGAAGGTAGCTAGTCTGCTCCTAGGGAAACGGTCGCCTTGCTTTAGGATGCCACCGGCTCGTCGGTCAACGGTGTCAAGCTTAGACTCAACTCGCTTAAAGCTACGCCAGCCTTCAAATGCACTTTGACCGTCGCTTGGTAGCCAAACGCCAAGTCCGCTTCATAGTGGTGTTCTCCTTCGAGGCCCTTTTCAACCAGGCAGGGGGTCTCGAACTTCAAACTCTTCCACATCTTCTGGGAAACCGTAGAATCCATCACGTTGTCCAGCAACGACGCATCGGCTTCCACTTCAGCCAAAGCAAACTCGGCGTTCTCGATTCCTCTCTGGAATGCCCATCGATTGGTATCGTCTTCCTTCTCTGTGAGACGGTTCATGATTGGAGCTGCTCGGAACTGTAGTATGATTTTTCTTTCGACGTCTCGCAAGGTCACGCAATCGAGGAGAATATCTGAGTATATTGGCAGCCCAATTGCGTCGCGGATCAAGTGTAGCATCTCCAAACTTAGTAATGAATCTATTCCGAGATCAGCCAACATGGAATCGCCATCCAAGTCATCCACTGAGAGGTCCAATATTTCTGCCGTAATTGTCCGCACAATGCGTACAATACGGTCGTTATTAGCACCTGACAGACAACCCGTATCAATTGAGTCTGGTTGCCAATTCCATTTAGGATGCGAGTTAGGACGGTTAGGAGCTTGGGACTCCCGGTCGCTGTACCTTACAACCAGTATAAAGCCTTCTCGAAGAGGCCTGGCGATATGAAGCATGACACACATATCCAAGTCCAACCGTCCAGAGGCGTATTGCAGTAGATCATTACCCGTTATCGCCGGTGGCCAAATACCAGCAATGAAGTACTGTGCAGGGAGTCTAATATTATCCATACACATATTGACTCTCATGAGTTGACTGAGCTGCGTAGTAGTTTGCTCATACAGCCGTACCTTAGGCAAGTATACCGTCCTTCTTGGATCTCTATGTAAGCGTCGAGCCGGAATCCATAAAGGAGTCGTAATGGCCAGACGAGAATACACATCGTCATTGAAAGATGTAAGTTTCGACATAGGCCATTTGTATAACGAATTAACTTGGAGCAAGGGCAAGGCAAGAACACGAGTGTCGTCACCCGTGTCGCGATCGGCTATAGCGCAATTCAGGAGACAATATAAGATCATATCGTTTCCGTATAAGTCCACTACTGGAAGGTGTAGCTCAAGACCACGCTGGGTCATTGCAAAAGAGTCGCCTGGCTCAGCAGCACCCAGAGAGATGAGGTCGGAACATTCAGCGAAATCATTCGGCGACGTAGCTAATGCATGAGATGCGCCCCAGAGCTTTGAGATAGGTCTCCCAAGACCCCAGGCTAGTATTGTCTGGTCGTCAGAGCTCTGCATGATCTGCTCTTGAAGCCTAATAAAAGCTTCGTCCCCCTCACCATAGAGCATAGGCATATTCACTTGGAAAATTCCCAGTAGACAATACGCCATGTCCTCTGGTCGGGATGTCGACCGTCCAGCAGCCCAAGACATCTTTTGGGCAACACTCGCACTTCGTAATGCCCGACGGGCATTGATAGCCGCACCTTCAAGTATGACTTCGCTGATACCCGTAATTGACGAGATCACTCCCCGCAGAGCATACCGAGTGCCCATCGTCTTCCATGATGAGTCGAAGAAGATCAACAGGCTTGGGGCTATTAGTTCTTGGAGAGTCCAGCCTCTCGTATACCACCGCGATCGCCCGAAAGTAGAGTCCGCAGCTCGTGATTCGTCACCAGATGTTACATCAACGAGATAAGCATAGCACACATGCGATCTCTCGTACCACCTGAACATGGAGTTGATCGCTTCTTGAAGCTCTGCGCTGCTCGATTTCTCGATGCAGCACGTATCAACCCACACGTATTCGAGGTCATCTTTAAGGGCTTGACGACAACACCACCTGATCTTTTTCCAGCCTTCCTTAAACCTATATAGAGGCAAGGCACTTCGAATATCGTCAAAGGTCACTTCGTCATTGCCCCATGTATGGGATAGAATCGCGTAGGGGGGTACATTACTCTCAAGAAAATCGGACAGCTTCTTGGTCTTGGCATTTAAGAGTCTCATACCGGCGTATAATATGTGATGAATTAACTTATAATATATTTGGTGTAATGAATTTATCTAGGTGAATAGAAAACTTTTATGAGAGATTCCAAGTGTAATATTTACAATGCAGGCTCAGCTGAACGCCTACAATCACAGCCACATGGTGGCTCAGCGCCACCAGCTCCCTACCTGCCTATAAGCCTTCATGCTTGATAGGTACCACCCTACCACTTCTGGAGCTGCCGTAAGCGAGGGCTGAGCCTCCCCTAGGCAGCGCCCGATTAGAGGGTAAGGGGCAACTTTTAGGTGATGCAACCAGAGACCCTCCTAATATACCTGCTATAAAGGTACCTAACCTAAGGTACCTTAGAGATACTACGTCCAATTCGAAAAGTGTTAACGTAGAAATCACTCCAGTCTGCCATATAAAGGAAGTCGTCAAACTACAGGTAGGTACCTAAGGTATGTTTTGTAGCAACCAACTACATTTACCTGCTACCAAGTAACCTACAACTGTAAATGGTTCGATGAGCACTCTCTGAAAGGGGGCAAGGAGAGCAATTAAGGTAATCAAGATTAAATGTCTTATATTAGGACCCTAAATTTGAAAGCAGCCATTGTCCACCTAGCGTCTAACCCATCAGCCACAAGCATCTCTCGGACATTACGAAGCTCTTCTAACTCTGCCTACGTCGAACAAGACTTAGCACACCATTCACACATATTTGGTCCGCCCTCAACAAAGTGGAACGTGCAGCTGCATCTACAATTGCATTCGAAAAGAGCTCTGCAATCCCCGCATCTCGCATGACCGCACCCATCGAGGCCAGGGCCACCGCACTTCATAGAAGTAGCCGGTGTGCAGTGCTTGCGGGAACATTTGTGGCACTTCCAGAAGAGGAGTGGCGTGTCCTTGTGCGGTCTCTTTGGTTTTGTGCCCGGCGCCTGCGTACAGGCTCCAGTCCGGCACTGTTCACAAAGTGCCTTCCCGAACGTTCCGAGGCCGAGCTCGAGACAATTGTGCTTACGGCATGTACAAGTTGACCAGGCGAGGGTATACCGGTTTCTTAGATATTTACAGCGAGAACATTTCCATCCGAGCTGTTTAGATGCGCCGCAATGACTGCACTGGAAGGGCATCGTTAGACATGTCGAGCCGCAGGTATCTTCTAGATCTGGCGAGATCTGTACACTGGTGCGTGTTGAACAGGGTATTGGTGGGCCCAGTTTAAGAAGGCCTTTGGCCTTCGCTTTGCCGCAGTACTCCCATGTGGTCAGTTTGTGACCGCAGGGATAGATAGCGAAGTATTGTGTGCAGGCGCACGTCTTCATCTTCAATCACGTTGAGAAATACTTACCTTAACTAACCCCCAGAAAACAGTAATAGGATGCTTTAGTCTTGCTGCTGAAACGACGTACTACTGCTGAGTGTATATTACAATGAACAACGTGATAAGAAAAAAAGAGGTGGTCGAAATTTACTTATACAGCAACGTGACGATTCCTTGTGTGAGATTATTGTACATGTTAAGAAACATAGAGCGGGTGCTAGAACAATGTATTGTTAGACATCTCTTCAGTGACAAAGAGTTATGCCTTGGCCTATCACAACCACTTAGACCATAAAGAGGGAATGATGGAACTATAGTTTAACTGCATGGTAACAATATACATTGTAAACACATATATCATGGTCTAGTCTCATATACCCCATCTATGTACATGTCTGCCAGGAATTTCACCATCTACCAGGGCTGAATCATATTCGCCCTGATGACCTTCCCAACATCCTGGTCTCGCTTTCCTTGCACAACATCTTTGACGAACTGGCCACCAATGGAGGGATCCAAGGCACCCATCTACCCATCATCAGAAGTCAGCAACTGAAAGGCGTTTCTGGCTAACACTAGAAAATGATAGGGCTAAATAGAACTCACCTCTTTAAGTCTCTCTGCCCCAACACCGCCTAGTCCCGTGGCCAAGAAACCCGGGCTTATGCCCCACACCTTCACGCCGTCGTTCTTCAAGATCCTAAACCACTCCCGCATGAGCATGTTCAGCCCCGTCTTCGCAGATCGGTACAACGTATGCTGCGCCGCGACAGTCGATTTGGGCCAGCCGGCGGGGGGACTGGAATTGAGACGCTGCAGCATGGCCGTGGCCTGGCTCTCGGTCTCTGTCAGAGTGCTCGTGCCGCTCGACATGAACATGAGGCGTGGGTCCTGCGACTTGAGAAGCAGGGGCACGGCCAGAGTGGTGAGCACGTGGGTGCCGCTCACGTTGGTGTCCCAGGTGGCGTTGGAGGCCTCGCGTAGGCTCATTTTCTCGGAGTGTACCAGCAGGTCGAAGCTCCCGCCGCCATTGTTGATGAGGACGTCTAGGCGGCCGTGCTTGGACTGGAGCGCCTCGACTGCCTTTTCGAGAGACTCGTCCGAGTTGAGGTCCACTTGAAGGGTGCTAAGGGAAGATGGGGACTGTGGGATCTCATTTCTGAGTTTTGCAATAGCATCTTCGCCCTTTGATGGGGTCCGGCAGCCGATAATAATCTCGTAGGGAGTGTCTGTCTGATACAAGGCCTTGACAATTTCGTAACCGAGCCCGGTGTTACCTAGAGGATTTCGCTGTCAACACACCTGACTGAAGGCTAGGATAAGTTGCCTTACCACCCGTAACTAAAACAATTTTCTTGTCTGATGCCATTGTTAATACTTAGTAGAGTGAGGTTGGTGCTTAGTCATGTGTAGTGAAGGTGATATTTCGAAGCTATCAAGTCATGGTTACACAAGCTTCTTATATACAAACCAAAATGAACCCCCTGTAGCTCCTCTCTTTAGACACTAGCTTGACCTTACGTGCCCTCTTCGTCAATGATGTTGAGAACTCCCTAACCTAGTGCCGACCTAGCAGCGACACTGCTTACCCCCGGTTAAGGATACTTATCCCCGAATAGCGAGCAGTGACTGGGGTTTCTGAGCTGGGTCATTATTACCTGATCCTTCTATATCATTCTAAAAGATGTCAATGTCTAATTGGAGGCAAAGACGAGAACTATACTCCTTTTAATGATAGCTAGACCCACAGATATAGCTGCCAGGAAGCATTGCCGTCAAATGCCTAAACTCCGATATCTCCTTTCAAGCGCACTCTCCCCGAAACATAGCACCATGAGGCGATGCTAGTGGTACTACAAACCGTTATAATTAAGTCCGTTGACGTAATGATTATGTCTTAATGGCATAGCGCTTACTGCCTTGACCCAGTCGAAGGAAGGAAAATAAACGTTTTGCCTGGATTCCTTCCGCAAGAGCACGGTGGGACTATTCAGATCAGACTAACCTCGGGGTCGAGTGACACTCCTAACACCGGCCACATCCGAGGGCGCTATGCGCGACGTACGACGATTCATTTACATGTAGAGGGAAACGCCGGTCGTAAAAATACAGCATACCGTAGCGATTCCTATGGCAGCTTGCCTCTTACGACTTACATGTATCAGGATGGGATGCTCCCAAAGACCTTTGCACATTTCATTATGATTAATAAAAAACAATCTCATTCAACAAATGTACCTCTGCCAATACTCTAACAACGACGACAACATACCATGATGCCTTCCTTTTGACCAATTCGCCCAAGAACATTCAAGATAGTAGAGCACCATGCAGCGCGAAAACTTAGGTCATGTACAGGGCCTTCCACCGGGTGAAAGAACCACACCTCCTATAGCTCGAGTCTTGCATCTCGCAAGCATTCTACTAACTCCTCAATTTCCTGCCTGTGGGTTCGCGAATCGTGTTGAATACCCATGCCCGAGTAATTTGATGATGTGACTAACGGTCCTTTGGTTTTCCTTTAACTCCAGAATGATTCCGAGAAAAAATAGCTTAGGGTATGTTGGCACAATTTTAACGCAATGAATGCAATCGTAGTCCCAGCCATAGTGGATTGGCGCGGGATGAGGCCTTGTGAATGGAGGCGAATTAAAAAGACATGCCGAAAAAAAGAAATGCGAGTCGTAAGCGTCGTAAGAATCCATGACTGGTCTTCGTAGCGAGAGGATGGGGAGACGGGTTAAACGGGATGATGAGCGATTGACTAGAATAGGAAGACGCGAGCACCTCGAAACCCGGCGCTGCCACGATCATGATATACCAATCAAGTGCCGTGATCAAGCACGAAGTCGCCTAGTGCTCTTAGGTGTCGGTGTCGATGACCGGCCGGGATGCATGTGAGTGTGAGAATGTGAGTGGTTGTGGGGATCTAAATTCTTAACATCATGTTTCCCTGTACCCGAGTTAGCATGTGTAAACTGTACGGCGAATCTAGATCTGATAACTTACCATCACAACAGGCCCTGACGTTCTCCATTCTGTCAGAAGCCATATCTTGCTCCTCGATGATCTGCCTCAGATCCTCAGCACTGTCGGGAACCTCACTGGCTTCATAGATGGCACTGTCTTGGGGAATATGAGTTCTGCTCCTTAGGCTGCTGAAGGTGCTGTTTATTCCGCTCGACTTCCAGTAACCGCTCAGTCTGCCCAAAGTACCACTACGGGCCACTTCCCTCTCACGGGTTGGAGTTAGGGTCGGGATATGCATGGATATTTCCACGCTGGGTGAATCGTTACGAGTGGTCCTTGAGTTATACGAGGATAAAGATGGCGGCACTTGTGACCGGTTGCCATTCGCCTGCCGTCGGTGAATTTGCGGGTTGAATTCGTCTACATCCTCCTGGGTGATTTGACCGGCTACGTCCTCGGCATCCGTCTGGTTTTCATTGCCTGTCCGAAGCAAGAGATACGAGAGTGCATTGAACCAGGTCTCGTGCCGCTGACCAGTTGTGCAAGTGAACTTGACTGTTCGGCCGGGAGAAATGATAATAAGACTCTTCCGGTGCAGCCCAGGTGGCATAGGGTTATCATCGCCCACTATCCGCACAGCCTCGATAGGAATACTCTTGGCTTTCAGTTCGGATCGGCCAGCCGTAGACGGGTCACGGTCACTCCAGTACAGCGTTCTGGTGTAGGGATGTACCCAGAAATACCGCCTATGTCTATTCTCGGACATTTCTCCGCGACCAGTCTTGCGTGTGTATTTCCAGAGGTATTCACCGATCATGGTCTGAGTGATGGCTTGGATCATGCGAGGATCAGTGTTGGGGCCAAAAGCCGCGGCATCCATGCCCATGTTACCACGAATATTGAATCTTGTGTCAATTTCGGATGCGAACGACGATACGGATGATTGTCTGCTGTGAAGGCGTCCTGGCATTCTCGTCGGCGAATGAATATCCACATGGCCTGGCGTAGAAGCCCTACCAGCTCTGGGCGTTGGCGTACCCCTGACAGATGATGGAGACATTGGGCGTTGGTTGCTGGGTGTTTCTGGTCTTGAAGTCGATGACTTGGGGTACGCTGATGCAGGAAGTAGTGGGGGTCCCATCGTTCCCTTCCCGCCTTGGGACGAGTTTGTGCGAGCCGCTTCAATTGCTTCCTTATGGTTCGCAGGTAAGGGTGGCCTGTTCAGCGTGGAACCTCGAGCACTAGCTGAGCTGCCTGGTCGTCGTGGAGGAACTGCCTCGGGAGCGGAAATAGCGCTACCCTCTCCCACTCTTTGCCTCGAACGTGCTTCATCGAAAGGCGTTACAATAACCTCACCCCGCGGTGTAGTAATGGTGACTGAGTCTTGAGACAGGTGGGTCTGGTGCTTCAATAGTCGATCGAGTCCATCGGAAGTCAAGGTAGTCTGGGCGCTCTGGTCGGAAGTGTGAGCTGTTAGCTTTTGCGATGGACGAACGTTCGTGTTTGTTGACATCTCCTTGAACGGACGTTGTGACTCTGGAGTCTCGGGCCCAGGAGTAGCACTTGGAGATTGACGAGTCTCATCTTCAGCGATTTCTGGTGTAGGAGCCCTGTCGCCTTTTCGTCCAGGCAATCCGATCGCGGATAGTGGTGTCTTTGACGGGCGGTCTTCGCGGGGAATAATGAATGCTTCTCGCTTAGGAGTTCTGGGTTCAGGTGCTTCAATCGGCAGAGTTTCCGTCGAACGCATTGAAGAGAACTCAAGAGTAGGCGGTGTAACTTTGAAGGATCTCCGAAGAGCTTCAAGCTCTGCAGCGTGGTCGGCAAGGAGTTTCTCTTTTTCTGCCAAGCTGTCATTCTTATAAGACTCAAGAATGCTGGCATGGTCAGCCTTGATGGCCTCCACTTCCCTAGCTAGTGCTGCATCAGCATCACTCTTCAGCTGAGCCAATTCTAGTGAATGGCTTGTGCGAAGGGAGTCGAGAGCTTCGGCCTGGTCAATGTCACGCTGCTTCTTAAGTTCCTCAAGCTCTAGAGCATGTTCGTTCTTCAGAGCCTCCACTGTGCTATCAAGAGTGGATTGATGTTCAGCACGTAGAGCATTTATAGCTTCGACATGTGATGCCTTAACCTGCTCCAGTTCTTGGACGTGTGTCGCCTCAATCGCCTTCCTCAGTGCTTCCAGCTCGATGGCATGTGTTGCCGTTAATGCTGCGAGAGCCTCGGATTTGCTGTTGTCGCTTTCCTGTCGAAGGTTCTCGAGGTCACGAGAGTGCTTGTCTGCCAATTCCTGTATCTTCTGAGATTGCGATTCGCCGTACTCTGCTTTCAGGCTTTCAATTTCCTTCGCATGATTTGCCGCTAACGCTGCCAATGCCTCGGACTTGGCATTGTCAGCATCACGACGAACGCTTTCTAGTTCACGAGAATGAGCATCTGCCAACTCTTGCAACTTCTGGGTCTGAGTCGCTTCGTGGTCGACTCTGAGAGCCTCCAAGGCCTTGTTGTGAGTATCTGCCAGCTCCTGGATCTTTTGCGACTCTGCCGCCTCGAGTTCGCTCTTGAGGGAGTCGAGATTCTTCATATGAGTAGCGGTCAAAGCGGAAATCTCGGCTGCCTTAGATGACTCCAGGTCCCGCCGGACGTCCTCAAGCTCTTGTGAATGGGAATGCGTGAGGTCCTCCACAAGCTTGGCCTTAGCAGATTCGTGTTCAGATCTCAAATCAGCCAATTCTTGAAGGTGAGTCTGACTAAGTTCCTCAAGTCGTTGGGAATGAGCAGCATTAAGATCTTCCAGCGCTTCGTTTTGGGAAATCTCATGCTCTCGTCTTAAAGCATCCAATTCCTTGAGATGATTAGAAGCGATCTCATCTAGCTCTTTCGACCTTGCGGCGGCATGTTCACTCTTCAAGACCTCAATGTTTCTCTCGTGCGTAGCCTTTAGTGATTCTAGAGCTTGTAACTGTGATTTCTCGCTGTCGCGCTTTTGAGCTTCTAGAACCTCAGCATGGGCAGCATTGAGGGCCTCAATCTGTTGGGTATGCGCAGCGTCACCTTCTGTCTTAGAAGATTCAATTTGCTTATCAATGGCTGCCTTGAACGCTTCTAGCTCCTGAGCGCGAGTGGCAGCGTGCTGTCCGTTAAGCTTGTCAATCTCCTGTGCGTGGATTTCCTTCAGAGCCGCGAGTTCCTTCGATAGCGTCGCTTGACTCTCAGCCTTCACGGAGTCGATTTGTTTGCCATGAGATGCGATAAGTGCGGCAATTTCGGCGGCGTGCTGCGCGTCCGTATCTCTCTTCAGGTCTTCAATATGCTTAGTGTGAGTAGCCTTAATCGAATCCAATTCGGCCGCGTGCGCTGCTAGCAAGGCATTCTTTACTTCTTCGATTTGCTGCGAGTGTGCCGCTTTCAAGGCCTCGAGTTCCTCCGAATGAGCTGTGTCAGACTCTTGTCTCGCCTTGTCGAGCTGCTGAGCGTACTCGACTTGGAGGGTTTGGACTTGTTGAGCATGAGTATTAAACAACTCGGTCTTCAGTTGGTCAACCTGACTGGAATGGGCAGCGACCAAAGCAGCAATTTCGGCGGCATGACGAGCTTCACTCTCGTTCCTTAAATTGTTCAGCTCGTCCACATGTTTCGCCTTAAGGCTTTCCAACTCTGTAGTATGCGTAGCCTTGATCTCGGCTTCCCGTATCGCCATCTGTTCCGCGTGCGACGATTTAAGAGCTTCTATTTCGGCATCATGGGCAGCCTTGCTTTCTAGTTCTTTCTGGGACGTCTGCTCCGCGAAAGACGCTTTCAAAGCATCTAGCTCTTGACCATGAGCTGCCTGGCCGTCAGCCGCCGCCTTTGTCATCTGGGCAGCGTAAGTTGACTGAAGGTCCTTGAGTTCCTGGGCATGGGCCGCGCGAGTTTCAGCAAGCGCCTTGCTAATCTCTTCTGCATGGGCCGACTTCAGCGCTTCCAACTCTTGGGTGTGGGCGTTTTGAGCATCCGTGACGGTCCTACCGATCTCATCGGTGTGGTTGGACTTAAGGACTTCCAACTCCTTTGCATGAGCTGCGTTAGCTTCGGCAACAACTTTGCTAATCTCTTCGGCATGGGTTGACTTCAGGGCCTCCAGCTGTTGTTCGTACGAGCTTCGAGTTTCAGCAACGGCCTTGCTAACCTCGTCAGCATAACTTGATCTTAGGGCCTCAAGTTCCTGTGCATGAATTGCTTGAACTTCAGCGATAGACTTCTTGATCTCATTAGCATGACTTGATTTCAAAGTTTCAAGCGCTTGAGTATGAGCCAAGCCGGCTTCAACTTGGACTTGGTTCAGCTGCTCTGCATGCTGGCTCTTTAACTCGTCGAGAGCAGCAGTGTAAGCAGCCGCCTTCTCATCGCTGATTTCTTTCATAGTCTGCTCATGTTCGGCCTGGAGGGCTGCAAGCTTGGCTGCATGGGTGTCCGGTATAGGAAGAGGTTCGACACCTTGAGAATGAACGCCCGAAAATTCGAGTGTAGGTCCAAAAACGAAGTCCCTTTTCGGTGGTGATGTAGGAGGTGAAGGGAACTTAGAGAGCTTCTCATTCATATCATGCGCAACGGAATCATATGATGCCGTAGAAAATCGGCTAACGACTGTGCCCATAGATAGTGGTCTGTCGGCGCCGAAAACGCCAATATTATCCGTCATTGTACCACTATCGACCATGATAACCCTGGGTAGAGGCGGAACTGGTGGCGGAGGCGACGGTGACATGGTCCGACCCCTAATGGACCTCCTACTGGGAGTTGCAGATAGGTTCGATTCATTGTCACTAGCGTCGAAATCGCCCAGTTCTGCCGCCAAACTTTGAATAGGCTGAAGAGGAGTGCCCCCCGTGCTGCTCGCGATACTTGGAGGGCTGCTTGGGAACATAGGCTCCTCGCTAGGTTGTCTTGAACGGCGCCAAGCACCGCGACTGACGCGCAGTGGGAATTTTTGCTGTAAGGGTGGCAAAATAGTAGGTGTGCTCCTCTCATCGAAAGGATAGTCGTCATCCTCAGTTGAAGCAGTGCTATGTAGAGAACCACTACGTGTGAGACCCATGGAAAAGCTTGACGGCCTATTTCTAGGCGTGAGTCGCTTCGAGGGGCTCTCTGTTTCGGTTTCAACATCGTCATCGTCGTCGCTCGAGAATTCTTCGGCGCCCGTATGGAAGTCGTCAGTCTCAGTTGCGGGTTCCTGTGCGGTCTCGAAAGCTGCATCGCTCGTCTCATTCGCTGTTTCGAATTGTTCGCTAGGTTCCTCTGCTACAGACTCAAACTTGCTGGATCCTCGAGAGGCTAGCGAAGAACGAGTCGGGCTGGTAGAATCAGGCTGGTCTTCCCAATTTGAATCCTCTGAAAAGACTTCGCTCCGGACGGTGCGCAGGTTACCCAACAATCGCAAGGGTTTCTTGGACTCCTTCGGCTTCGGCTCGGGTTTGCGTCCGCGTTTGTTCTGAACAGGAGGTTCATGCCGTAACTTCTCTAGTTCATCACGGGCCTCTTGAAGCATACGCCTCAGTTCGAGCTTTTCAGTCTTTTCTCGATGGACGTTATTTCTCAGCCCTTGGATCGTACGCTGGGCGTGTCCCAGAGATGTCTTGAGCGTCTCTGATTCTAGCATCGAATGGCGTGGAGTTCCTTTGACAGGTGAAGGAGGAGGCGAGTGCTCGGGCGTTGTGCCATCACGGGCAGTCTCCAAATCTTCCTCATTCCTTCCGAGGATGGACTCGCGCTCAATGATCCTCGCTCTTTGTGAGGCCGACACGGCTTTGGCGAGCTCTTGGTTCTGCCCAGTCAAATCATCGATCTTCCTGCGGAGCGCAGCGCGTTCGGCGTCGGCGATGACTATATTGCGCTTTGCAGTACCGAGCTCTATGTCGTGGTGCTTGATGGCCGTGGCATGCTCTTCACTAAGCTTGGAATGACTCAACTTAACTTCATCCAATTCTCTTTGTATCGAGGTCTTCTCCGCCTGTAGCAAATTGAGGGCTTGGTTCAGCTTCTTCTCACGATCTTGAGCCTCTCTTTCTTTAGCCAAGAGGTCGTGAACTTGGGTCTCGAGACTCCAATTCTCATCCTTGTAGCGATGTTCGCTCTCGTCCAGCGTCTTGACTCGCTGTTGGAACCCTTCGGCTTCATATTCGAGCTTAGACTTGGCATTCTTGACCTCCTTCAACTCCTCTTCCTTCTCAGCGAGTAGGCCTTGAAGATTGCGCACTTGAGCAATCAGAGATGTGCTAATTTCCGCTGCGAATTCGATATCGTGGATTCGGTTCGCAGGTTGATTTCGGACTTTTCGGTTGGGGACGCTGAACTTGGTAGGAGAACCCGTTGCCTGCGCTTCAAACTTGGAAGGGCTCACGGAACGCTGTGTAAAAATGCAATCAGTATAATAAACTCCAAACAGGTCTCGTGAAGCTCACCCTGCCACCTTTGCCTTCGGGTACAAAGGGCGATCCGCTAGCAGCTTCACTACTAGGAACTCTCTGCTTTGGCAGAAATGCACGTGCACTTTCTCTGGCAACATCGTTGTAGTCCTTTTCAATTTCGGCCAACCGTTGGCGCAGGTCGTCGGAGAGTTCACCCTCGGTCTCTAGTTTCTCAACCTCTTTTAATTGTTCAGTTAGCTCCTTGCGTTGCTGCAGCAAGGCTGTGCCTAGTTTCCCAGCTTCCTCCATCCTTCGGTCGGTTTCGGCAAGATGGGCCTCTAATGCCCGTTTAGCCTGTGCCGGAGATGCATGAGGGCCGAGGACGACGAGTTGAGTATCGAAATTGGAAGACCGGTGATGGCTAGCACCAGGGGTGGACGCGCCCGCCACGAAGGGATCATGTTGGGATTGAATGGCAGGCGCAGGCGACGATCTCCCGTCGCGAGCACGGAAGGACGCCATCATGGTCGCTGGTGGGCGCAATGGTCCAAGGAGAAGGCAATTTCCCCTTGGATTAAGGCTGAGGCATGCAGCCTAATAAAGACGTGAGGGCCGTCGATGGAACTAAGTATCGATGAATCGTAGAAAAAATAGCAGTCACCAGGTTTTTGACGTGGCGGGAGCTAGCGAGCGCTGCCCCTGAGCCAACAGCCAAAGAGAGTCGATCTTACGGATTGAGTGGCAGAGCGCAGGCCCAGCATGCAAATGTACATGCAAAGCACACACCAATTAAGACTGGGATGGTGTGGTGTGGATTTGACAATGCCCAACGTCGGTGTTGACGTTGACGCTGGATGAGCTGGATGATGGCAAAAAAATGGCAAAATGAACAACTAATGGCCAGATCCCTTGCTGTTTTGCTGTCAACCGGAATTGGATGCCTTGCGGGATTGATGACGATCCCTCGATCAGTCTCAGCTCAATTCAGAGGCCCTGGAATTCGCAGCGCCTGGCCTGAGATTTGTGACTGGTGCAATTCCAAACTGCAACCCAGGACGCGCGCTAGGTCGGAGTGGTGGAAGCGATGCAAGTTTGCCTGCCGATTCCAGGTTGTTGTAACTGATGTACGTACAGTGCGCAGTCGAGAATTATCGCTGTCGTAGCCGGGAGTGGAACGCGAAGGAACGGGCCAAACAATAGTCGCACTAAGAGATACGCGACGCAGCCGACCGATAAAAAAAAAAAAAGGAAAAGAAAATATTAGCACGTTTGATAGAGGTACCTGTGTAGCTCGAATTACATGGACCTGGCGTAATCAAATCAAGTCGACTCAGCAAGTCCAAGGTCGCGAAGAGGTATCAGTATCAAGGCTGGGCCGGGCGGAAAAGCAATTGTTGAAAACGTCGATATTACGGCAAAGGAGGGTAGGTATTAAACAATTAGACAAAACAAAGTGCCCGCAAGAAGGAAATAGAAAGCCAGGTTGACGCGGATAATGTGTCTTGGGTGTATTGTAGGAAACGGGCGAAACAACAAAAAGATACAATGGTGTAGGCCGGAGGGGATGAGGGAATGACCGAATGAGTGACTGGACTAAATGAGTGTGTAGGTTAATAATAAATGCAGGTACTTTCGCAGATATGCGGTTGACCGGTGCCGTGTGTAAGACGACGCGTCCTGCCCGAGAAGAAACAATGAGCCCAACGGGAATCTGGATCCTGGGAATTTGGAGACTGGGAAACCCGATTAAGGTGCTGCCGGATTCCTGGATTGGCTGGAAATGTCTCACAAATAACAGGAACGGACCCAGACGGGAAGAAGGGATGCGGAAAAAACAAGAGAGTGAGAGCGAGAGAGGGGCGGGAAGGAGACGGGAGTGATGTTGATGGTTGAAGATAGAAAGGATGGTAAATCTGTATTAAACAACATGAATCGAACTGGCGCGTGGGTTTGCGGTGACGAAGTGTGGGTACTACCTTCATAGTACATAGATACATCCATGGCCGTAGGTCTGTGGGCTATGGGCGTGGGTGAGCTGCGCCAGGGATCATGTAATGTCCCGGGTACAGTGCCAGTAGATGAAAATGTCGATATTAGCACGTAGAGGACCACTATTATTTTGCTGAGTTTGTACAGTGTGCCCGTCTTATACATTAGACCACCGCTAAATCAATATTGTCGCTCTTATTGGCCCTGATTTAGATGTCTACCCACTTAGGTGAAGGAATTGAGACACTGAAGGTCCTTACCACATTACGATTTTTTTTTTCTTCTAGCAATGCAAAATCGATCTACGCTCATCTCATCGTACACATATATGGATACCTACACACTCAACCTTATGTCTAGTGGAACTGACAGAACCCGATATTTGAAGTAGTATACCTACGTATACATGTACGCTGAGCATCCAGAGCTATTTCATTCGACAAAGCCAAGCGGTAAACCATTGGACTGCAGCAAATTGTCTTGTTACTCGTGAGCTGCTCGCTGTTACGCATGAAGCACTAAGGAGAGTCCAATTTTAGAGCTCCCCACTGCCATGGAGGGGCTCCTTGTCAATTTGAGCTCCCGCTATGCGAAACGATACAAGGCTGAGAACCGAAAACTGCAATATCCATATTGGATGTACATAATGTACACAAATTGCCCTGGACAATAGTGAGGTTCGCTGCAGTCGCACTGTGAGATGATCTTCCCGCTTGGATCAATAAAGACTAGCGTTAGACATTAAAGCCAATTGGAATTGGCCAGTTACTCTTAGCTTGGAAAACAGTCCCGCTGCATCCCTTAGTAATAAATAATCCGCTTATGCAATATGATTTCTAGAAGACTTCAATTAGAAACATTCGATGCTCGATGCTTCCGAGCTTCATGACGCAACCTTGTTTTTCCCGATCCCATACTTCCCCTAGCCGACTCCGACGCCTCATCGCGTAAGATATTAACCCACTCCAACTTCTTAGAGCTGCATACGCCATGCCGGAAGACGACACTTCAAATAGCCCGGCAGTGGCCGACGGTCCCATCGCCCCAGTCGCTATTTTCAAGAAACGAGGCGCAAAGGGGAAGGCGAATATCAGAAAACGCCCGGCAACGCCACCGCCAGCTAATAGCGACAGCGACGATGATTACACTTCATCTGAAGACGAGTCGGGGCAGCGAGTGAAGCGGCGCAAGAAGAACACAGCTGTTGTCACAGCTTCATCTAAAGACAACGCGACACGCGCGGATCAAAAACACGGTGCCACCATCTTCGAAGCTGATCGCAGCGTACCCATCACGAGTACGAATGATGCTACGAAGCACACCAATTGGTTTGACGAGGATACAAACCTGCTAGGCAAGACGCGACCGCTCCCCAAGTCAAGCGACACCCCGGATACTTCAGCACAACCAGACGGAACCTACAAAGGTCTCGCCAACCAAACAAAATTCATACAGAAGAATCCGAACGCGCCCAACCGGACAGTCGGTCCCATCAAAGCCGCCACCAACATCCGAACCATCACGGTCACTGATTTCGCGCCCGATGTTTGCAAAGACTATAAGCAAACCGGCTTCTGTGGCTTCGGTGACAACTGCAAGTTCTTACACGCTCGCGAGGACTACAAGCAAGGATGGCAGCTAGACAAGGAATGGGAGAACGTAACAAAGGGGAAGAAGAACTTGGGCGGGAAGATAGTGGCCAGCGCCAATCTCAATGCCAATGCTGATGACGATGACTTCGATGCAGCCGAGGAGGCGTTACTCGAGAAGATCCCGTTCGCCTGCATCATCTGCAAAGGGCCGTACAAGGAGCCCATTGTGACAAGGTGTCAACACTACTTCTGCCTGCCATGCGCGCTGCAAAGATATAGGAAGGATCCAAGCTGCGCCGCCTGCGGTGCGGGAACGGGAGGCGTGTTCAATACTGCGAAGACGCTGAACAAGCTATTGGAGAAGAAACGGGTGCGCCAGGAAAAGAAACGGCAAAAGGCCATCGAGGCAGGAGAGGAAGTGCCCGAAGAGGAAGAGGAGCCCGGGAAGTGAGGATTTGCAACTCCTCTGACGACTAGATTAACATATCTCACTTCCCGCTACTCGGAGTCAGGAGGTGCCAGAGTCCGAGACTACGATCTCTAGTTCGCCGAGGCATCCACATTGACTCGGCCGTCACAGTGGAGATCACTGCTCGTGCTGTACTAGAGTCCTTGTCTCTCGGGTCGAATATCAGGTATGCGATCCGACGGTTGGCATCGTTAGACGTAGCCATGTGGATTGATAGTGCACACTATAATGTAGATACGTCTAATTACATGGGAACTGAGATTCCTTGGCCCTTGAGACATTTACATTCGTATTCACTAATGTGAAACCTATTTATGTTACTTCCATGCGAAATCCATCTGATTCTATCCCTTGCTTCACATCGTGCAATTATATCCTAACCTAGCTGGTCTACCAATGTTGATCTAATCCTTATAATTAGACATCCGGAAGAACCCCGAAGTCTCATGGAGGACAGCATCGGCATGTTCGAAATCTGATGTCCGTCGTTTACCTATCCAATGACGTCTATGACTAAGACGGAACATGACACAACTTCACCAGAAGCCTAGGTAGGCTACCAACTGCCACATAATATCAACTCATATATCTTATTCTCATTGCTGCCATATCTAGTCCGAAGTGCATTAACCTATAGACGGCAACAGCCCATTGATCTCGCACAAGATCCATAACCCATTTATAGGTAGGTACCTCCTATCCTGCTGAGTCTTGAAGAGTTTAAGGCAGAGATCAAAATGAAGTACCATCCTCAATGTCCAATGTGTTATTACTCAGCAATTTGATGTACTGGTTATCGACCCAACGATAGGGATTTGATCATCCTACCAGATCACTCAATTCTTATATTCGTACTTAGGTATATTTCGAAGGCCATTCTACCGCGTCCCTATCATAGAATAATCTTAAATGAGCACGCATTTTTCATCTAAACCCATCCTAAGCTTGCCAATCTTAACATCGAAAGGGTAACAGTTCCTGTGTCTTCAATCAAAAGGGCAGCTAAGAAGACCTGCCGCGCCGCTGCAGTTGAATCAGAACTAATGGAGTTACTACCGACCAGACAAGTGAATTTTGAGATAATATAGTCACTGAGGTAAACTAAAGCGCACGTAGTCGATAATTGACTACTATGCTATCGGAAGACTGTCATTATGAATACCTGAGGTAAGGGCAAACGCGCCAGTGCCTTGCGTCCCGCCCGTTTGGACGTTGGGTTCGCCAAAAACCTGCCGCTTCAAACGCTTGCAAACGAACAGCGCTGCAGGTACTAGCAGGTAACTTACGAGGCCTTAATTCGTGGAACATAGCCACATCACCAATCTTCACTGTACTTAGCCATCTGCAGGCGGAGTTTTAGCACACCCAAATCTCGGCCCCCCGTTAATTCTTCTACCCCAGCTCCGCGAACCATGCTAAGAGGCAAGACAGCATGTCTCAATTGCCAGCAGGAACTGTTGGAGATGCTGCAAGAGTGTTGTTATTCACGTTTATCTGCTTATTTACGAATATCCTGCTTATATGGCTGGATCAGCCATGAAAGGTTAAGTTGTGAGTCCAAATACTCGCTCCAGCGGCTCAAGAACTGCGTGCATGCTGACAAATACTCGTACAGATGTAGTCTTGATCGCGTATTTCGCTCTATTATGCACAGTGAGTAGCATAATACAGCAGATGTACAATTATACGTAAGTATCTCCTCAGAGCAGATAGTCCTCGTGCACTCGATATAGCTGTTGGTAGTTATGCCATTGGTGTCGTAATCATATCTCTTATCATCAGAAAGTACGTGAAAACGAAGCTCTCTTGGAGATATGAGTCAGCCTTTCGGGGCTTTCCAGAGGATGGAAGGTTCTATTCAGAATTTCCGAGAGACCTTAGAGTGATTCGGGACTATATCAGGGGCAGATGAATAGAACCCTTCTAGCAGCGTTTGATAACAACCAGTTGTTATTCCGATGTTACGCTGCCATTGTGCTTATCTCGTAAGTGTCTTCGGAACTAGGCATCTCTTATAGGAAAGAGACCTCGCTAATCATCATGTTTAGCGCATTCATGGGAGTGAGCGTAGTCACCCACTTGCCTCAGCGCGACGACGTGGCCAGGGTCCCTCAAGCAGACTAACTTGACCTAAGCGTAGGACGAGCCAGGTCGAGCACCGTCGGATACATATATGGCGTGGCACTTAGATTAGCAATCTGGATAGTGTTCAGCCTACCAAGACATTCAAGCAGATCATGTACGAGAAGTTCGTGCCTAAGAGATGGAGATTGAAATGGCCGAAACTGACACTGGCACCACCGGGTCCTTGGAGTCCCTCGTATAACGTCTGGAATCCCAATAACAGACCAAGCGCGAATGCGGCGGGCCACGATAGACGCCTAGTGCCAGTTGGACGATATGCGGCGCATTGCAAGGAGGTCATCATCGCCAGAATTGATGACTGCACCGTTTCTGGTTAATGACCCTGTCTCTTCGCAGGTGCGTAGTGGTCGGTCTGTCTCTAGAGAGAGCGAGAGCATTAAGCATGAATGATAGATCGGCTTGATCCTATGGCAAACTGAGTTGTCCGCAACAACCGCCATGCATTATGACTGCCGGTGAGCTCCTTTGGCATTACGGAGAATAAGAGTGGCATACGGCAATTAGATGCCTGTCAGTCCTTCCGTTTCACTGCATTCAATGATATAGAAGTTGTAATTCTCATTTGAGTATTGCTCATGGAAACCGAAGAAAATCGTCTTCAGATTCGATTCCGGCGAGGAGGTGCTGGATTTACCTACCTGTCTATTATGTAAGCAATGATTTCAGGGGTACTTCCGCGTTATCACAGCTACCACGGCAGGAGTAGCAGCTGTACGAGTAGCCCCAATAGCAGGTACATAATAGGGATGAATCGTTCGCCACTGAAATTAGAATATTTTCTTGTGCTCGCCATGTTTAGTGTGGCCTAGGGCAACGGCCACATTACACCGGCGTCTTGAGATGATATGTTAGGGGTAAAAGTGGGGCTTTATCGGAACATCCGAATGTAGGGGGCGCTCTTGGATTTCTGAGTTCTGCATGTAGTGGCATATCGTGATATGGCCCCTAGCCCTGTTTTGCTGGTGAGGACATATTGAAGTTTCTATGGGACACGATACACACAAAGTGGTGATGTCGAAAGATCCCCGGCGGGGTTTGCGGGTGAAGTCCGACTCCGTGGTGAAGGTCACAAGGCCTCGTTTTTATTGCCGTAATTGTCTAGAACATGATGCTTGCCTGAGTTCATATCGCATTGCATGCAGGTCTAAGCCTCAGTCACAAGTCAATCTTGTCATGAAGTCGATGTTCGTAGATGGATATCGAAGATTTGCCTTCAAGTCGTGTATTACATAATATTGGTTGCACGAACACATAGTCTTCGAGTTTAGGTACCTACATGTAGTTGTCGAATGGATATTAGTTCGTCTGTCTTGTCAACTCATACCTGTAAGTATAAAGAGAAATATTGGCGTCTTCCTGTGAACTGTGTTAGGTTTAGTGGTCCTATTCGAGCTGCTGAAAGTAGACCTGTATTAGTAGAAAGGAGTGCGAATGAGCACCATAGCTTGCGCCCCTTTCAACAAGGTTACAATCACTAGAAGCAACTGCAACTTGTAAGCCGCAATCCTACGCGAAAAGAAGGCAGCATTAGAGATGCTTCACATGGTCAATAGTCACTTAGTCATCATGGATGGTGTCACGAAGCGAATTTCGGACCCCAAAGCGAAAATCGGCCCCAACGCGAATTTCGCCTAAGCCGCCCTGCAGCCATGGCGTAACTGGCGGCGGGAAGCATGGCCTCTGCCCGATGACCGATATAAGCGAATGCTAGATAGAGGCGGTGCCCAGTATGAAATGCGAGGTTCGCGTGTCACGATCAAATAGCTGGGTTGCCATTGGTGACGTATGGGGAAATTGATCAGAATTCGGACGAGCGAAAAATAGAGGCCCCTTTATCACGAGAATAAGTAGTAAGCTGTTCCTAACCTCGTTGAACTTGTCCAGTTTGTCTCATTATTCCCTATCAATTATAAATCTCGTTTAATTCTGCTGCACATCTTTTACCCTCAAAATGCCTACTGCGATCACCGATCAGACCAATGACGTTGAGGCGTCGTCGACGCCTTTGTGTCACGTCGTGACCCCTGTAGGCATGCTCGGCTATGGCCTCAAGGAGGATGAGACTACTGCCGCGTTGCGATTCTACGTCGCAACTGGCGTTCCAACCGCCATGATTCTGGACTCTGGCTCGACAGATAGTGGCCCGGATAGGCTTGCTCAGGGGATAATGGGCTGCCCGCGGACGGCGTACGTCCGGGATCTCAGGAAGTTGCTTAAACTTGTTCATGAGTTCCATGTACCGCTGATTTTCAGCTCAGCGGGTGGAGATGGAACTGACGAACACGTTCGAGAAATAGTAAACGTCATCGAGGAAATAGCCGCCGAGAAAGGGAACGAGGGCTATTCCTTCAAGACAGTAGCTATCTTCTCCGGCATAGACAAGGCAGTAATCCGAGAACGTCTGGCTGCGGGAGAGATAAGTGGATGTGGTGCGTGCGTTCCACCGCTTACGGAAGAGGATATCGACGCCTCAACACGCGTTGTCGCACAGATGGGGCCGGAACCGTTCATTGACACCATGAAGGCGAATCCCGATTTTGATGTTATCGTTGGCGGCCGCGCATACGATCCAGCGCCGTACGTCGCTTACTGCGCATACCTATCTGGACTGAACTTGGATGATTGGAACTCACCCGAAGTTCAACGGCAGTTCGGTGGATTCACACACATGGGCAAGATCCTTGAATGTGGAGGAACCTGCGCAGAACCGAAGTCTCATGGAGCTATCGCGACGGTATATACAAATGGAGGATTCATCATATCTCCCCTAACACCGACAGCCCGTTGCACTCCCGTATCAGTTGCAGCACACACGATGTACGAGAAATCACGCCCTGACATCCTGCACGGGCCAGGCGGATACTTCGACTTGAACTCCGCGACCTATGAACAACTGCCGGATAACAGGTCGATTAGAGTGCGCGGGAGCGTCTTCCATTTTTCGAAAGAGAGTGGGCTCCCGTATCAAGTGAAGCTGGAAGCGGGTAGTATAGTTGGCTACCGATCGATGTTCATGGGTAGCGTCCGAGACCGTGAGACCCCTGATGGACTCTATGTCCTCACATCATGAGAGTTCAAGCACTAAACTGAAAATAGCAATTTTAATCAAGCAGTTTGACTCGCTGATCGATATCGTCAAAGGTTACGCTATTGGGCAACATAGCAATGCCGCCGGTGAATTTCAACTCGACTTCCACTTGTACGGGAAACAGGACGATGAAGCTGCATCCACGACATCATCGCAGGAGATATTTCTCATTGGTGAGGTACTCGCATCATCGCAGGAATTGGCAACTAGCGTCGCAGCGACCGCTAGAATCGCAGTTATTGTAAGTTCTGAATTATATGATATAGCTCAAATTGTAGCTGAGCTGATAACATCTTAAAGCATGGGAGCTACCCAGGCCAGAAGGCTACATCGGGAAATTTTGCCTTCGGTATCGGCGGAAAGACTGTCATCGAGTTAGGCCCGTGTTCGAAGTTCTCCATGTACCATCTCATGGACCTTAAGGATGGCGAGGAGCACTTGTCTCTAGAGGATAACACCACAGCCCCCGCTCATAACGGCGCAAACAGCAACGGTGTCGACAAGCAACGAAAGAAGTTGTTCACACAATCCGTCTCACTGATAGGCAAGGGAGACAGATCTTTGCCCAAGCTTCCTGCGGCCAGCACCAACGGGCACTCCAATGGCGTGAAGTCGAATGGGGAACAGAGAACCGCAATCACCACTGCAGTCAACGGTTCAAAGTTGAATGGGCATGCGAAGCCCACGATTCTCGGGGATTTAGCTAAGGTTGTCCGATCAAAGAACGCGGGGCCATATGAGATCACCTTCGACTTGATCTTTGAATCTAGGGACACCTATCTGAAAGTCAAGGAATCCGGGTTGTTATCTCCAAAGACGATAGCAGACGCATATAACCTGGCTGAGAGTGATATCGTCTGGTGCGGGTTCTTCGATCCGGCACAGGCATTCAAGGCCACGATCCCGCGCATCCGCGGAGGTAAGCGTACTGCTGGTGGGAGTTTCATGGAGAATGACGTACACGGATCCCAGCAGCATCTTGCACTAGTAAATATGAAGTTGCCGGAGGACCTAGTTGCGGCCCTCGTCTAGATTCCGATTGGAAAGGCGTTGGGGCTCTTGTGGTATCTTGTAATATTTAGGTAATTATATAGTCTAGGATTGCCTTGTTTAGACTCTCATGAATTAGGTTTTCTATATACAATAACGCACCATTATAATCCATGGCCAGGATGATACTGCGATGTATCCGCGGGAAGATTATAAACATCCCATGAAGGGTCGCCCCAAAACATATTCGCAAAAGCGAGATCCGACTGCCAAGGCTCTACCAACTGAGGGCTAGGAGCAGCAAATACGTCTGGCTGCGAGACAGTGCTTGGTCCTGGTAGGCTCTCTGTTGTTGGAACCTCGGGCTCCGACATCTCGACGGGGTAGCCACGTATTTCACGTGCTGCGTTGATCGCATCTAGTAAGATAGAGACTCCCATCCGACCGGTTACACCAGGTTTACCAGTGTCGGGAGGGATAGGTGCCTGCTTGCAAAGCGTTTCAAACAGACTCGAGACCCTATCGTATTCGTCTCGAGGGCGCGACGCTAACGTTTTGAATATCGTATGCGACATAATCACATGGTTTGCTGCCAGTTGTTGTTCCTCGGCATTGCTAGCGCTGTTATTCAGACCGAAGTACCTGAGAAGGAAAATGGTTGCGAAAGCAAGACCCCTGAAATAATCCTTGGGTAATGTTCTTTCGCGCTGTATTGTGGTCATGGGTTGGTTCTTATCCGACCTCTCGTGAAACCGTGAATTCGCCAAGTGAATGATGCGAAGAGCGGCAGCGAGCCCCAGTTTAAGGAGGATCTCCCTTGAACTCGCGACGGATCGAGACCGTGTTATTACCAAGGTATAGACATGCATTTTAACGACCATGACCATATAGTCGGTCATGCTTGACCACCCGTCGGGAAAGGTGACTCTAAGCGTGTCAAGCTCCCCGTCAAGAAGCTGAGTGACGGAAGAGTCAACCACGCCGTCGTTCGAGTTATGTACAAGAACGTTGGTAAACCCCGCCATTATGAGTAGTACCCGAATATTAAGCGAGAACTCGCGCGGGAGACTATGTTCGCCAAGAATCGAGCGGATAGAAGCAAGATCCGAAGGAGTGTTGATCATCGGGGGAAGACCGAGATGCATACTGAGACTGCACAAGAACCTTAGCCAATGCTAGATGTTATGGGATACGCCGAAGGCCTTACGATGTGCTGACATAGAAGCAACCAAGCCATGTGTTTGTTCTCTCGTGGGCGCTCCCAGACATGACACCAATACTGTATAGTGAGGGGGTGGTCCCCGCCTTTGGGCTCGATCGGTGAAGGCTCATGTACAGAGCAGCATTCACCGCGATACCGCAATACAACCAACTCGGGTCATCGTGTTGGTGGGACACTGGTAATGGCCACGTACAGAGAAATAAAAGGGCCTGGATCTTGCTAAGCGGCATTGGCGCTCGCAAAATCTCCGCCCTAAGCATTCGCATGTACGGCTCATGGAGTCGAGCAAATAAATTTTCGTCCGAAGGTAGCGGCGAATGAGAGGCAACGATGACGATGATCGTCCAGAAGAGAAATGGATGAGAATGATGGATAGCTTTAAGTGATATGGGACCTAAAATTGGAAGGTATTTGTGGAAGAATTTGGTAAATCTTGTACATTGAAAAGTGTGTCAGTTGAAGAGGACCCCTTTTAACTCCACGACAGACCTACTCACAGTTTGAAAATATCGATTATTGACTGCTTGTCTATGACAACGCCACCCAGCTCGAACGACTCTAGCGCTAATAACTCGAAATCTTCTAAAAGAATGGCATCTAAGGGCTGCGATGCGGTTCCGGACGAGTCCTGCGAACGAGTAGAATCCGGGTCTGGACTGGTAGTAGAACCTGCGCGAGAATTTGCTAGTCTCTGATCTCGGAGTTCTCGCAACTCTCTTGACATAGCTTCAAGCCGTCTACTCGCCACGATTAGCCGCACGCCGAGGACAAGAGCCCAACCGCGGAGAATTCGCGCTTGGGGAGTTTAGAGACGCACTTCCGGGCCGGGGTCCTTCGAAAAGATGGATCAACCGTGCAAGTTAGATTCCTCGCTTGGCATCGTGAGCAAGGATTTGGGAACATGTCCTTGGAATCACATCGAAGCTGGTAACTCGTTAGCTCGGCCTCCATTAACAGGCAAGGGTGAGTGCAAATACCTTCGACTGCTTGCATTCCGTGCACGTCTTGACGGGACGCACGCCGGGCCAACTCGGTGCGCTCGACGCCATCGGGCAATTTGTATTTGCTCCCCGAGTGCGAATATGCCTGTGCTTGAGTTTTACGGAATCAAGACTTTTTGAGACCTCGGCCCACTTCTACAAGCCGGGTTGGTTATATAGAAGTTTATTGTCATCGGTACATGTAGTTGATCGATATATTTGGGGCAATTGGGGGTTGATACAAGATATTAATAAGATGTGAACTAGAAATGGAGACTCCTTAGCTGCCAAGCATAGACTATGTCGAATTTGATTCGCTGCATACCACGGCCAGCTTCGTCCAATCATGGGTCTTGCAATCCGACACTCTTCCAGGCTTACACATCCCAGTATAGTCGACAAATTAGGTAATATGGCGATGGGGATCGATGTAATGTTACTCGGGTTTACACCGCGAGGGCACGAAAAGTCCGGACCTCATAACTCCCCAATGCCGGGCATAGCCTAACCCCCGCAAACAGTATAGGTCGAGAATACGACGCGTGAGGCGGAGCATCATTAAATTCAGGGGACCATTGCATAAGCGCATCTCGTGTCAAACGGAACAACCCGAAGAGCCCGCGTGAAGAAGTCCGTATAAATCAGCCCTACAGCACATTTCAATGACGCGTCGATCTTGGCCCTTCATAACACCGCCTCGCCGTCGCCCAGGTTAAGTGGCTGTGAATGGGACTAAAACACGTTTCAGACCGACCAACACGTTACCGACACTTGCCAAATAGGGAATAACCGCCAATAGCATGTGAAATGAAGTTATCTCCGCCCGTCGCGCCGCACCATGCTTACATAATATTTGTCAATTGTCTACCTATAGTAAGTCTCCTCAACATCTATAGCTCCATATATGCTGTGCCGCACCAGTGCCGTCTCCATCATGCGGGAGCAATTTTGGAATCCGAATACCAATGGCCCCAAAGTTCTCAGCTAGTAATTGATCGCTTTTTGTCATGGTGGATTCAAATCTACGTAAGTATCCTCGTCATCTACTGAGGCTTGCTAAAGTGTTAAAGCAAGCATATACATCTCATATAATTATAGTTAAATGTAAGTAGTTGACTTATGCTTACATTATTGAATTATTCAAATAGTCCCAATAATATATATAGTTGCTTATAAAAACGTGAAATAGGGAAGAAGTTAAATACTCTCGACCACTGGCAGAATTGTTGCCTTTTTAAATAGCCTCAAATAGATTGAGACTTTGTAATGCTGAGTTAGCTCAATGAGGGATGCTACCATTCGAGAGAGGGAAGAGAGTTCCGGGATGGCGGAAGTAATGTCAAATAGTCTAGATGACGTTATCGAATACTATGCGAATGCTTGCCGGTCGTTCATATATCTCATCGTATAGCTTACATTTAGGAATCGCCAAGAACCTAACTGCAGACAATAGATCTCTCTGGCTCACGTAAGATCGAAGCATCAAGTATAAGGTAGGTAGTCATAAGAGAGTAGTGAGTTATTTCACGTCGTTTAAACTAACCAATGATTTATGTATGCTCAGCATAAAAAGTTGACCCGTCTTCTAATTCGCATTTGTCAGAGAACAATATCTTCTTACTTTTGCACCAACTCAAATACCTCAACCATATGCTATTTGCTTATTCATACCTATATAACTTGCATCGAAGAATGGTATGTTATGAGTCATAATGGCAATCATGGTCGCACCCCGGGTCCCCATCCCGACGTGCTTGGGGTTTCTATCTAGGGTAGGCCCTAGCAAGTACTACTGTCCATCTACAAAATCGAGGTCCAAGGGCGACCAATCAAGCAATCCGTCACCAACGCCGTGCCGCAGTACTGGCATATCCGTTGACGTATGCTGCCTGTCACGGCACCGTGGTGCCGTGCCCGCGGGTTACTGACGCGGCCCTAGCGCACTTCTATTTAGAGATATCCTTCCCATATCTCCGTCTGGTGACTTTTTACTTAGCTCTATGTGCAATCATGCTAATCCTCCTCGAAGTCGGGAGGTTGACATCACGATGAGCCGGGAAGCTCTGCTGCGGAATATTCTCGGAGACTTGATATCAAGTTGGGGGTGTAGGTATCGTTGTTCCGGAAAATGTCACGAACACGAAGAGACAGGCTATTACAACCTACACCGTGCTTGACGTATATTACCCATGCAACATATTCACGTTCCCGGTGGCAATGTGTTCGGAATGGGGAACCACGTTTCCATCGGGAGCGAAGGAGGATACCCCGGCAACTTAGCTGAATAAGCCTAACATACCTACTTGTATAACTATATATAGGCTTGTGAGTGTAGAGAATACAATTGAGACAATAGGGAGTGACGGCAACTACACTATTAGTACGGATCTACAGTTTCAGACAACGGATCTCAATCGGGATTTGAAACTGGGATGGATACAATAGCACCCGTGGCATGACTACCACATTCTTGACTATGGAAAGTAAGAGTAGATATTTGCGTAAGATAGGAGTAGAACGAAATTAACGCACTAGGTACTTCAATGCCGCTGGAAGACTCTATACGATCCTAAAGATTAACTCGAGAATGGCTAATGGCTGAGGATGTGATAACCGTTTGCCCGTGGCGCAACTCGTTGGCCAGATTTTAGATATAGATCATACGGGATAACGAGGAATAGCAGGAAGAGGTTGACTGATCGGACTTTCAACCAAGTATATCTATTCCGCCCTCCATACCTCTTATGATTTCTCAGCTTTAAGATGGACGATTTAACGAGTTGGTGAAGCACAAGCACTATTTGTCCAGCTCTCGATGAGTCAGCACTGCTTATGCAATGAGTATGGCTGACTCATCCAGTAACTACAAGGACGTCCTGAAATACACCCGCTACTGCTTGTGGGAGATTGGGGATTCGAACCTGTGTTTCTCGGGTAAACCCAGGGTTTTTGTGCAACCCCTTGCGGGGTAAAGTGATAAAGTTTACAGAAGGCCAGGCATCAGTCCTTCTAACCTACCGTCACTTCTATTTGTCTACAATACCTTAGGTAGAGGTATCGTCATTTTCGAATTCCATCAGACACGGGTCAGGTGTGTTGCACCCTTTGCTCATCTCAGAACAACCATCGAATCTGTCGAGACGAAAATGAAGCCGGTAACAATGAACTCTGTCTCTGGAGGGCTCTTGGAACAGGATAGCCTGCTCCTGCTCAATATCGGCTTGTTAGGCCTCCGCTACGTGAAACGGCTCATCGCCCGTGACAACACTAGTATTCGGAGCAAGGGCGGTATTAGCTTGCCCAGCGAGATTTGGGTCATAATTCTAAAGTTCGCAGACAACGCTAAGCAAAGGGAATTTTGTCCGGCAAAGGCTGAGCTCGTATCGGCGTCACCTAACAGGATGGTTCTTCGCTGCTTTCGATACGCGTTCAGCTGTGACCCAGACGCCATTTTAGCGGGCAATCTCAAAGATGATGTGAGCGTGGCTGAATTTGAGCAGTATCTAGCTCGTGCAACCCCATCTACAGCCAAAACACTCAACATCGAAGTACCTGAGCTGTACCGGCTCTCCGGTCGGGATAATAGCTTCGACATTATCCTGGATAGCACATCAACAGTTACCTATCTCTACGCCGATCTTGACGTCCCCGACATTATTTCCACGCTTGACTACGGTTGGTGTTGGGTTTGCAAAGGAAGAAGATTCATCTGTCCCGGCTGCACCGGAGGAAAGGCGCAGGAATTTGATTCTTTCATGAGCTGTGGTGTAAATCTAGCCTGTCCCCTCTGTATGGGCATGAATTTTTCCCGACACCACAAATGGTTCCTTGAAAACTGCGTCCATGGCGAGCCTCCGTATGAAAATGAGGAAGAGGATATGCGGGAGCGTGTGGAGGATCGATTACATGAACTGGGGTATACGGATAGGGGCGTGCCTAAAAACGCGTGGAAGGCTTCGAGTATGTAGTTAGAAGAGTTCATGGGAAAATTACGTGATACAAGAAGCTTCCCAGACATGTTATCTAAGTAACCATAGAGTCCCCTAACTCTCATTTGACTCGCTCTTCTTAATATGATGAGTTGCCGTATCAGGTACCTATATGACAAAACCCATGATTGGCTCGGCACCTTTTCATAATAACCGCCATAGGTTAAAATGCCGCCGTCCGTTTGTAAGCCCGTCAAGAAACTTCCTCTATATGAGCTGTACTTCCATTCTTTTCTTCGATCACTGCTACCTTTACCGCTTCCGTGCCTGTACAGACATAACCCTTAAATTTCCGTGCTGGTACCTTGGCTTCGAATATCTCATTAATCTCCTCCAATGTTCGATCGCGTGTCTCAGGTATAAAGGCCCAAGTGAAGAGAAAAACCACCACGTTGGATCCGAACCAGATATACCTATTACATAAGATTGTTAGTCCAAGACCATTCCCAAGGCTTTTATCACGAACCCGTATTTAGCACTCCACCCCAGACTGGCTGGGTTGATGAAATAAGGCGCGGTGAAAACGCCTAGCCAATTTCCAAGAAAATTGAGCGCAGTGCTAATGCCGTAAGTATGCGCTCGGAGATGGTTGCTCGGTATTTCGCCTCCCAATAGCCAAGCATAGGGTGCTTTTAATGTTAGCAGGCGAACAAATTCGAGGTATCAACGGGCTTCTTACCATATGCAACGTAGAAGAATGTGAACAGCGCATCAAAGGCAACAACCACTTTGGCAGCAGCCGCAGTCCCCGGGGCCACGGTCCAAGCAACTGCAAATGCGAGCTGGCACAAGCCACACGCGCCAACTCCGACAAGAAGTATAGGACGACGACCGACGAATCGGACAATGAAGAAGCTAGCAAGGACACCGATGAGTCCCATGCATGTTATCATAATGGAATATGCAAACGCCTCCTTTACTCCAGCGACTGTTAGAAAGTACGTTGTGTAGATGTTCAACTTTTGGGAGAAGTCAGTAAAGTTTATCATTTGAAATGTACCTAATGGATCGACAATGGAGATTTACCCAAGATGAGCCTGGATGGAATGGTTAGCATGATATTCTGTATCCCTTAGCAGATGATTGTTTACCATTAGCGCAGTGGAAGCAGATGACAGCTATAGAGAGGAGAGAACGACGCCGATTGGTGCCCTTCCACATTTCAACCCATAGATGTTTTCCCTTAAGCTGCTGTGTCTGCTCCTCTGTGGAAGTTCGGATTTCTTCAAACTCCGCTTGGAATTCGGCCTCTTTGATGTTCTTATTACGGAGTCTTCGAAGAGCTGATTCAGCGTCTGCCCCTTTCCCCTGAGTCATAAGCCATCGTGGACTTTCTGGAAAGAAGAAGAGAGAGATTGTTTGAATAGTCGGAGCGACGAAGAAAATTGCAAGAGGGATTCGATATGCTTCTTTGTCAAGCATGGTGTGTGTCCCATTGTCTATCGCTGCCCCGACAATAGATCCTATAGAAAGCTGACTCTGATACACAGCGAAGACAATTCCACGAAGGTGGGCGGGAGCTACTTCGTTGATGTAAACTTGAGCGAAAGTGAGGAACCAGCCGACTGAAATCCCTGTTTACAGGTTAGGTTTGGACGTCCTCGAGCAGGTAATCTACCTAGATTTATGGAGTTGCACAAGCTTACCAAGAACGAAGCGTGCGAAATAGAGCGCGCCGAGATTCGTTGTCCCAATCATGAGCGCTGTCGCAAAGTAGTTGAGGATAGACGCTGTCCATAGCCCGTGTCGTCGTCCAAACTTAGAGCTGAACGGTCCGACCGAAAGCGAGCCAACAAACGTCCCGATCGTCATCAGCGAGGAAATGAGTTGCTGGACAGTTGGATCTATAGCCCATTTCCCGGCTGCCTCATCATAATAGCCAAAGACCTTCAAGAAGCCAGGCATTGCCATAAAGCCGCCGACGAGGGCGTAATCGAGGCCATATTGAAAACTGGAGACAGTAATAACAAAACAGATTGCAAGGCACTTTCGGTGACTGCGAATGTCCAACTTCAGCGGATTCGCTGATATGACTGCGCCCACCATCCTTGCGCTGATTCTTCTGCTTCTTTGCTATCTTGAGACACGGGTGGACTTGAGATTCTCGTCGGTTGGGAGAAGCGGATGACTGTCTCTTGAAGAACTCCTCGAACCACGCACACAACAAATTTCCATAATTGACCCGCTGCTACATGTCCCGAGCTCCCAAAGCGCACCTGATGGGTTCGCTAGGGGACTATTGAGCAATGATCCCCGCTTCCTAACCCCAACTTCCCCAGATTCTCACTGCCGACAACCAAACTAAGGAATAGCCCCTTGGCCATCCCCGCATCCCCCAACGGCAGAGGGTTAGAGCGCCGACGGGGGGCATGGATTGGAGTAGCTGGAGGATTCCCCGGTTTCATCGGAAGGTAAGCTACAATCTTGCTGATATAAGTGGCTTGTTCCTCTATGCTTAGCGGAATCTATACTCCAATTCATTGCTTAACAGTTCTCTAGTGTCATTTATGGCCTTTAAAGAGTGAAGACATTGGTTTTATATTGCACATTGCACGACATGGGCTCATTGCCGGTAAACAAGCTCATTCGAGAGCCCCTGAAGAGAGGTTCATCCATTGACCACCTGGAGTATGTCGATAGTACCCCAATTATCGGCCGGGAATATCCCACAGCGAAACTTAAGGACATGCTTCAAGCGCCAAATGCAGATGAACAACTCCGAGATCTCGCTATTACTATCTGCGAACGCGGTGTCGTTTTCTTCAGGGCTCCTCAAGATGATCTCTCCATCGAAGAGCAAAAGTATATCACTGATATGCTTGGAAAGCTGACTGGACGACCCCCCGAGAACGGCTTGCACGTGCACCCCCTGTACAATGACCCCAACAACCTGCCTATGGCAGACGGTACCACGGATAAGAACATGTAGGTTGAGACAAGTAGTCAATATGTGACTGGCAATGTCGCTGATAGAAGTCAAGTTACGTCATCAACTCTGAGGCAGCTAAGAAGTTATATGCTACGATGAAAAATCGTCCAGGCTCAGGCACTGAACCCCGGGATCTAGGTCGTGAATGGCATAGTGACAGTACGTGAATAAGCGAGAGAGAACCTCTAGTATCATGTAATAGCTAATCGTGATCCCTAGGTCTTTTCGAGAATTGCCCATCGGACTTCTCCTTTCTACGGATGCAGGACACCCCCCCGGCGGGCGGTGACACACTTTGGGTCTCGGGGTATGAGATATATGACCGTCTATCACCCCCGTTCCAAAAGTTCCTCGAAACTTTAACGGCGACATGTGCGCAGCCCGTCTTCGAGTCGGCCTGCAAGGCTGGTGGGTATGAGGTTATGTCTCCTCGTGGATCACCTCTCAACGTCGGTTACGAATTCTCTCCATCTCACCCAGTTATACGTACGCACCCTGTGACTGGTTGGAAATCCGTCTTTGCTGGTGTAGGACTACATGTCAGCCGCATCAACGACGTCTACTCCTACGAGGATCAGATGATCCGTGATTATGTGCTACGGCTCATTACACGTAATCACGACTGCGTGGCTCGGATGCATTGGACGAAAGGAGCCTGTGCCATCTGGAGCAATGTCTGCACTCTTCACGCTGCTACTGTGAGTATCTTGCTTTAGGTACCTAATACATCTAGCCCCAACCCCCTTTTACTTTCTCCATATCTTCCCAAATCCAGCTACTAGTCAGATGCTAAAATGGATAATAAAAGCCCGATACACACCTTGTGGAAGGTATTCGGACAGGCGTACGAGCTTCGGGCATTGGAGAAGTGCCATATCTTGATCCAGCAAGCACTGGTAGAAGGGAAGCTTTAGGAATGCCGCGATTCTGAAAATGTCCGGTGAGGCGTATTCCGAAAGTTATGGATATTAGGTGTGTCCTTGAATGCTCTATCTAATTAGAGAGTTACTGTCAGGATTCACGATGGTTACACCAGGGCCTCTGGGGCACTTGGGATGTCGTAAGAAAGACCTAGGACTTTGTAGACAAAGACAGTCTCTTGTACATATACTCAGTTCTCTAGCAGATAGGTTCAAGCTCCCCGCGCAACAATTTCGTTCTTCCCCTCATCCTATGGTCGGCCTGGTCACAGTTACGCTACCACGATGTATGCGCTCACTTCACGTTATTAGCTTCTATCATCCTTTAGGATCTATTGGTCTAATTTTTACTTAACCTTTGCCACTTATAGGAAGCCAGAAATGATAAATAACACACAGGCAGCTACACAGTTCGAAGAAGTAATTAAGCTACATTGGCACGTGACGCGTGGCGGAGCACAAATATTATGCCTTAGGCTGACCTGGCTCCTATATAGGGCGGTAAAGATATCTATAGTTTCTCCGCACGCCGTTGGGTAGGGCTTGACCGCTTGATTTCGCCTCGATAAGAGGTAGGCACACATGTCCATATTCTCTAGAGGCTTTATCAAGCAGCAATCATCAAGCTATTTGGCATTCTGGAAAGAGCATTAAGATGGCAAGCTTTGGCAAGATCCAGAATTCTGCTGCCTCTTTTAACAATGAGAATACTGTTTCTCTTATTAATGTTAATCTTGACTTCTCCTTGTTTCGGTGCCAGCCGTTAACTGAATTCCTTCCTGTCGGCTCTGCTTTATCAGTACGGCGAAAAGAAGAAGCTGAGAGTGGACAAATCCACAAGACTGCTTGCACTCTTGGATTCCTTTTCCATGAGATGCTTCCAGATGCGTCCAGTCTATTCAAGGCTTATGGGCTTCGAGCGTCGGAGATCCTATCTAGGTCTGATATTAACCCTCACGGTACCGCCGGTGATGGTCCGCTCAAAGATTACATTGGTGCTAATGGAACTTCCATATGGGCCGCGGCGACATCCGGAGAAGCATCAATCGCAGTCCACTTACTTGCCTGCATGCCTGCCAGAGCCTTTGATGCTAAGACAGCCATCTCCATTTGGGTAGAAATTGTACGGGGAAGGAAGCAAGAAATCGAAGAATTGTTGTGTAACAATAAAATGTTGCACCCGAATACTTACGTTGCATCAAAGCAGAATATCAGCAGGCCCGAGTTGGCCGCATGGGATGTATGTGCTAGAGCGTGGCTCAGGAGGGCCGATGAGTGTAAGGCAAGAGAAAGACGGCAGTTCTCACTTATCGTAGAGAACATCAACATTCCGTTTACAGCGCCTGGGTCGACTTATCGCAAGGTCCTCTCGACATGGACACGTTCGATGCAAGTCCTAAACAGTCTTCTCGATAATCTCCCCCAACAGGCCAGTGACCGCGCCATCCTCTTGGCAATCTCATCGTAGCATCTTTTCCCGAGCTTACTTGTATTCCAAAACAAGGCTACCAACGTCAAATTGCACGATCCTCTCTTCCCATCGTCTGGGATCTTATCACTAGGCCTGGAGTACGAGTCTCACACATTGGAGGCACCTATAAGATGGTCTCTGGCTCTTTCCCATCTCAAATACTATGGTGACCCTGTTCAGGTGTGGAGCAACGAAGACGTATCTCGCGTGACCATGCCGCAGCTTTGGCTTGTGGCACTGGGATCAGTCTTTCGTTCCTGGGAAGTCTCCAATTCTGATTTCTCCGAGGCCATACGTTGGTTCAAGGATCTCGGAGATCTACTCGCATTAGAACCCGGAGGAGATTGTTCTGAGTTGAGCTGGATAGTTGCTTTCTCTAATGCTGCCAGATATTGTCTCGCGTTAGAGAACGAAGAGCGGGTTCATGGGTTATCCCTAGTGAAGTATGGCTGGAGACGCGCTACGCAGTTCTTCGGACACAATTGCCACTGTCCCCCGTTCTTTATGTTGACCCATAAGGACGTCCTCGAAGCCTTGAAAGAAAACGACGAAATTACTAGGGGTTTCTCCTACATACGCAACGTCGTAGTGAAATCCTCTATTAGTTCGAATACTGCGTTCATCTCATATTCTAGAAAGTTCAGAGATGAGTTTTACACAGAATGGACTACTGTCGATCCCATTGTGAGCCGTGACTATCGGATCAGGGGGGATCATAAGCGATCTAAATTGTCGGACTCTACCTCGAAGAATCACCATTGGATCTTCCTCTATAACAAAGTGCTCGAGATGACCAAATATCCTGAGGTTTTGGAAGAAAGAAGGAGATGCATTGAAAGTTCTGGTGAAGATTGTGATATAATATATGAAAAGTCCGATATGCCCGATGACAACTCCTTCAAGCACCAGGACACTCTCTACTGGCGTCATCCCCCGGAAATCTTGTCGGGCGGACTTCAAGACCCACTGAAGTTCCGGAGAGTATTAATGATAGTATCTCACAACAACGTATTGGTAGCCGGTTTCAGCCTCTGTATCCAGACTGACGATGAAGACGTCGAAATCCTACAAATGGATCGTACGAGGGATAATAGGGTTAAGATAAATGCTTGCCGCTCACACCTACAAGACCCGGCTCTGACAGGAAACGTTGTTAAATTCTTGAAAGCCTTTGTGGAGGTAAGTTCAACCAAAGCAAATTCCACTAATATCAAATTACCTCTAGGTAGCTAATCAGTAGTTACCAGTCGTCAAGCATAACTCACCCCATTGGAGCAGCCACGCCGCATGCTAACAGCGACGACAACCAACCAGAGAACCAACCAAGTGACGAAGCCCTTGCTGAGGATGCAAGCGCCTTTTCCCTCATGATTCAGAAGCAGCGCCCACATACGAATTGGATTCGGTCGGTTCGCGCCTTAGAAATCGCGTCCATACTATACGAAGGACTACCTGGAGTCACAATCTCTCTCAGAATCATCAACGTAGAGCTATACAAAGCATCATGGTTTCCCAGCTCGGAAATTCGTGAGACTCGCCTCTCCTATCTTCTGGGAAAACCTGCCAGAGAATGGTTCAATGAAATGACGCGAGAACATGCGTTTGGCTGTATCGCGATGTTCGAGTCTGGGCGCTTCAACATTGACTCAAAGAATTTCGAAGAAGTGATTGCGCTGTGCACGGAGAATTCAATATTCGTTGCTGGAATTCTACTATCGGATCCCACTGACACGTCGGAGGGCCCACGAATCCGTCATCTAGTCGGTAGTATTGGCCAGGCGGGCATGGTCTTGCTTGTTTCTCCGTTGCAACCTCGGATTAAACCTATAGGATTCGACCCTATGACTGTCGATTACAAAATATTCGCAGGAGAACGTGCTGATCGATTTCAAGCTGTCTCAATGCACATGTCTTTCACCGAGTGGAAATGCCACTGGACTGGGAGAATACTGGCGAGATTGACCAGGAGATTTTTCTCCTTGAGTCGGTAATCTCAGTACAACACAACGGACAATGGATTGCTGATATTGACGTGTTACAACTTGAAAAAGATCCCCCGGACCTATTCTACTCTAATTGCAAGAGTGACTGCAGCACGGTGAAATCACTTGACCTAAAGGAGGTTTTTAGTATTGATACATGGGAGGAGCTTCTTGACCCGCCGCCTGAGACGGGAGTTCTGAGAGCAAAGGGAAATTGGATTGCACGGTTGGCTGCAGCCTCTATTCTCATACAACAAAGTAAAGGCAACGCCATTGTGCTGGTTGCCGATGGCGATCGTATCTGCTGGAATTGCCTTTTCGAACTATATTCCTTCCCTGAGCGCCATATTCCCCAATTCATCATTGATTAGGCTGGGGATTTCATATAGCATCTTTAGTTTCTTCGATCTTGTTGAGGTTATCAAGAAAGGTAGATAAAAGTTAGAAAAACACTAAGGTAGTGCAAATACCTTGCAGCAATTATTATTCAAACACTCCTTAAGTAGTAACCTCCTGGTTTGTATGCCCTCAGGGCTATATAGGAGGGATATAACTAGGTACCTGATAATCCGCGTGTTTGAGGTTTCAAAAGAAGCGAAGTTGATACAGAATATTGGATTCTACTCGAGACTACCGATTTGAAAAGGTAATGGTCCCTAGGAAACAAATTACTATGCATATGAAATATGCTAGTTGTACTATCAGCTTAGCCGTAGGAAGATAAGTGAAGGGTCGGTAAGGTAGGTAGGCGGACCATGGAAGGCATTCATAAGTCTCAAAGCTAGATTTCGGAGACCATAATGTGTCATTGTAGTTAGCGTCAGGAGTCAAGAGGGTCACGCCAGGGCGTGTCTCGGATAATTCCCATGTCGTAAGGGAGACTTGAGACCGTATTAACAAAGAGCAGTTACCTGTATTTTTCTCCTGTGGTCAGCATCGTGGCAGTTAGCTTGCCGCTTCACTTTAAATTAGAGACATCCGACATGGGAGCGGGAGCCACGTGTTTTGACGCAAAACCCAACGTGCGAATTTAAGGGTACCCTCATGTCGGTCCGGTTGTCAACGCTGACGTGCCGTTGACTTAAAAGAGGTCTTTCCAGTTTGATGTTTCCAGAATCCGCCGAATGACTCATCCCTGACCTTTTAACTCCATAGACCCTCTCTGCTGGACGATGGTTGAGCCGATATCAAGTTATACGTCTTGATTAAAACCTACGTTAGGTACCTAGGTAGTCATATCACAGCATTTTGGCACGGTGCTTCTGACGACAGGTGGAGCAACGCACATGCCCTAGGCGGTGACTCTCATGATAGGAACGGCAAACGTCGCGACACATACCAGGAAGTCACCGCACCGCGAGGAATTATATATACCGCTTCCCATCGTTGATAATTCCAGGAGTCTTGATCTTCCACTCTCTCTCATCACCCACAAACAGAGCCCCGCAAACTTCGTCGCAACAAGCCTCCCATCCGGCGCTCAAGATGTCAAAGACGATGACGAGGAAGCGCAAAAAGGAGAAATCTAAAGCGAACCAACCAGTCCCCTCCGGAAAACCTAGGCGCATTCGTGAGAAGGCCTCCAGTTCAGAGTCCGATGTCAGCTCTCCTGCACCCGGTACCCTAGGGTATCTCTTCTACTCCTTGCCGCAGGAGCTGCGAGACAAGATCTTCGCGTGGCTCCTGGTCCGCCCGGCAAAGTGGGACAGGGAACACAAGGCATCGTGTCCGCTGCTTGCTAAACCATTGACTGCAGGTACTCTACAGCCGTACATGGGTTACGTAGAAGAAGAGGAAGAGTGTGCTACCCTGTACCTTTCCACGGCAGAGTGGCGAAAGCGTGATCCTCCCATCTATGTTGACCCCCGGCGAAGTCGCTGGGCACCTCCGCAACTCAACCCATACCTTTGTACTTACTGCTACGATTGCACCTTCAGACAGCCGTATATATTCAAGTACTCCTTGCCATGCGTAAGTACCTAGAGAGCTCCTCTCCCCTTTTGATCGGTCTCGGTTACCAGAATTCTCCAATCAAGGTGACTGGAGCTGTTTCTCCCGAAACATGCCTCGAACTTTCCCAACCCCCTTTTATACAAAAGCAATTATTGGCTTACTTTACTACAGCCTTGCGCGCGTTACGATCATCTACAGACCCTTCTAGTTTGTCGCCGATGGTACGAGGAAGCTGGCCGGGTTTTCTACACACAGAACTGGTTTTCTTTTTCGCATGTCGAAGAGGTAAGTTATTTAGCATTAATTGTTTTGCGTCCATCGTACCAACCTACTATGTTGCTGGATGAGTCCATGGCTAAAACGATGAACCCTCATGAATAGTGCGCCCTGTTTCTGAAGAACGTGTCACCCCGATGGAAGCCTTTCATCACAAAGGTCAGCTTGCTACATTTTGCCATAGGAGATGTGGCGCTGGAGGTCGAAGAAGAGTTCACAGAGCTTGAAATCGCGACTCGTGGGAAGGGCAGCCTTGCCGAAGTATGGCGTCTACTACGAAGCCTACCAGCTTTAACCCAGCTGGAGCTAGACGCGATCTTCCTGACCAGGCTAGACTGTGTTCAGGTCTTTCGCGGACCAGCCTTCAAAAACCTAAGCCAAGTGCACTTCACACAGTCCGACCCCGCTGCAGCTGATGCTCTAACACGCAGATTTATATGGCCCCGACGAGCCCTTAGATGGTCTGATGAGAATAACAAGTTCGCTGCAATCACTGCTAGACAGATCAAAGGCGACCGAGATGGATGGGTTAAGGGAGCCAAGCAGGCCCAAGCCGATGCTGAGGCAGTCAAGGAAGAGAAGACGGCTTATCAGAATAGGATTGTACGCAGACGAATGCACCTATTCTAGGAGCAAAATTAGTAGGATGATCCAGAAGACCGGGTGCCTTATTCAAGTTACGGGGTCTATGATATGTTTGGGGGCCTAATTCCTGTAAAATAGTTTTCGATTCATTCACTCCTCTCCACCAAATATTCTTCGCCGTAGCCGTAGACCTAGCAGTAGATTAATAAAAGGATGAGCGAGTTAGATAAAAAGGAGTATACAAGTATCTATTAGAAAAGAATACGGTAAAAGCTGGGCATTGCTGTTCAATAAAAACAGGAAGGTTCCGCAGACCGGCAATGAGAATCGGGAGGCAAGTGCTACAGTCATCTCGCGATCTTTTCAAAGATAATGAACAGGCTCAGAAGCGCCGAGTACAGATAAAACGATGAGTATCGATACATGGAAAAGAATTTGAAAGAAAAGGTGGATGCACTGATTCATATCTCGTGAATTTAATCGTTTATCCCCCTGATCTCCAAAACCAGCCGTCGCGTTAAGGGGTACGGAGGGGTCTACTTAACGAAAACTTGATAGGACACATTGAATCTAGTGCCACTAATACTAAGCTCAGGAAGAAGGAATTATAAAGGATTATTTGTCTGCCTAAAACATAGAATTAACCAGTGTAAGGATCATGGAGTGCTTGCTTCAGGGGCCCACTAATTTGATCATCTCTGCGATCCGTGTTGAGCGCACTCCAACCTCTGCCGTAATCGTGAGCGAGATATGGCAAATAATTAGATAATTAAATGTGACATGACTATCTCACGTATTTAAACCGTTCTCTCGGTTATTTCAGGAAGACTTTCCTCGGTAGTGCCAGTTATACTTTCTCTCAGAGACTGGGCAAAAGGCGAACGCTTACGCATAGAAGGACCTTTGATGTAGATCACGAACGTCGCGGCCACGAGGATCAAGCTGATACCAGCTAGTACCGTATTGGCTGCCTGGATACCGTAGGAGAACGAGAATGCATTGTAATACGGATCCGCGGCCCATGTCAGACAACCGGCAAGGAAGTCTCTGGCAAAACCATTGCCGCCTGTAGCAGACGCTGAATAGGGGCCGTAGGAAGCTACCATGTAGTCGATAGTAGTCATGTAGATTGTGTAGTTGGCAATGCCTATTAATAGGCAACCAAACATAGGTGCAACCCAATGCACTTCTGGGGTGCTCGTCCATGCGAAGATTAGTAGTCCGATGGGCAGTAATGGGGCTGTGTATAGTAACCACCACAGTCGTGACTCATATTGAGCGTGCTCTTTACCTGGGAATTCGGCTCTTAGGCGGCGGTTACGACCGATAACAGGGAGAAAGAGTAGATATCCAATAATGTAGGCGATTCCAATTGGGATGAAGGCCTATGAAATTGGTTAGAAATTGAGTATTTCGACGTTTAAAACATGATGTCATGATGACCTACAAGTCCTATTTGAGTGGTAGTGAATCCCCACAATCTATAAACGCGGCCGAGGGACTGTATTTGCATAAATATCAAGGCGTCGCTGAAGCCTGATAGAGTTGATAGAATCGATACGATAGGTTCCGTGGCGAACATACGGAAAGGACGCGTCCACAGAGCCCACAGCTCTTTTGGAACCAGATATTCTCTCCAGGTCATCGTTTCGGTGGGTCCGAAGACGTTAATATTCTTCTCTGTCTCGTTTAATTTGGATTTCCGGAGTTTCTTTGCGTGTCGGTCGAGGAGAACGCTAGAACGCGATTCGGGGACGAGGAACAAGTGTAATAATTGAACGAAACTTCCAACGATGAGCTGGATCCAGATAGCCCACGTCCAGTCTAGGCCTTCCTCGATAAAACCGCCAATGATAGGCCCAATGATAGAACCCCCCACGGAAGAAAGAACAATAAAAGCGAGCGGCTTTTCCTGGTGAGGTAATGTGAACATATCCGCTACTACTCCTAATGTAACACTACCACCGGCGGAGAAAAGGCCGCCAAAGGCTCGTCCAACCAAGATAGCAGCGAAAGATCGAGTGCGCTTAGCGAGGGCGACGGGGAGGCACATTGCGTTGACCAGAAAAAGTGAAGCTTGAAGAACGAGTTTTCTTCCGAATTCTTCAGACCATGGCGCCCAGCTGGGGCGATATTAGTTCTTGAGATACCTATAATAAGTGGAAGGCGGTAGGCTTACAGCTCACATCCAAACGCATACATAACAAGAAACACGGCTGCTCCACTGACTGCGGCCATGAAACTAACGTGGAATTCCTTAACAATGCCACTCTGGGCATTAGCGTAGAGGGAGGCATTCAAATTCACTAGACGAGCATGAGTTAGAATCGCGGGGATACAAAGTGCTAATATGCAAGTTCAAGGGGCTAATCAGAGCATCGGAAAGAGGGAGAAGAGGTTCTTGAGGAATGCAAATATCAACGTAAAGCTTTCAAGGCCACGTACTGGAAATTTGGACGAGAAAGATGATGGTCAGAGCCCTCCATTTCTTCCACTTTGACCAAGAATACGCGACGACATCTGGACAGTCATTCTCGGTAAGGATCTTAATATTTGCGTTCCCCTGTACCAATGCTGCTTCAGCATGCGAGATAGTCTGTTTGGGTACACTATTCTGCGAGGTCGAAGAATGTGTCAATAAGGTTGAAATCGTACTCTCCCGAATTGGGGAAGGGGGTTGACTGGCTCCTTCAGGAGTCTCCTCTGGTCGAGACTGAGGGATGGACATATTGTTGAATGTAGATTATATCTGGAGGGGGTGAGAAGGGTATAGAAAGTGAGTTGTAGAATGAAGTCTAGGTGCTTGGATGGAAAAAGATGGGGACACCTCAAATATAAACAAACTCTTTGGTATCTCCGGTACCAACAACGCAGGAAATAAGTTCACCCCATTTAAGATTCAGTAACCTACGCCATTATAACGGAAGATCGTAACGATAAACCGCCACTCGAGGATCCGAGTCGGACCCAACTGCTGGAAATGGTCTCGTGAACTGCATAAAGCTTACCTACCCAGGTCACATCTCATCGCGAGAGACGATGGAACCCATGTAGTCCATCATCATGTTCCTCGCGAGAAATTGGCGATGCCTGTGACATGGTACGACGGTAACATGGTACAACGGCCCAACGTCCTAATTCTTCCTAACTCGGACCTCAGTTGCGGAGGGACGCTCGGTGGTTTGATTAGACTGAGTTTATACCCTGACAGTAACTAGCGAACCTGCCGGCCCGTATCAAAAGGTAAATGTGGAATCATAGCCGACAACGGAGTAAGGAATTCAACGAGATAATTGTAGTTGTGTTGGTGTTGGTATCCAATGACAGTTACCCGTCCGTCGAGACAAGGGCCATATAGTACCGGGAAGTTCAGACATGTTATCCAGCTACCTACTTAGGTAGAAATATGTTGTAAGGTGATGTTGATGAGAGGGAGAAATGAGAGAGCCCACGATGTTTTGGAGTGGTCGAAAGCGTGAACTTTCTTAGTAGCGGCATGGTCACCTGGACAAGAAGATGAAACTTAGAACTCGAACTTAAATTCCACCGCTGAGAGAGAGACGCGCCTGTCTAGGATGAATGTGTATAAGCTTGTAACATTAGATTCGTGGCAGCAGAATTAGTTGGATGAGGGAGCCCCGTGGGGAAAACGGCGTTTTGGTTTCGGTTCAATGCTAATCGGGTTGGCCCGGGTTGAGCTCGCTCAGTTGCAAGCATGCGCAGATGTACATAAATATGTATCTACGCCAACCTCAGCTTAGCTAAGTGCTGGTTTATGCCTTTATCCAATTAACTAACCCTACACCCTGGTTCCGACTAAGCCGGCCGTCCCGCCACCACCAGCCTCACCCGATAAGATCCACTCTTCTGTGGCTATCTCCAAATTTCTAATCAGCTACCTTCCGCGCCGCAATCTCATCGACCTTCATCCATCAATCGCGACTTCGGATCACCAAGATGCCACCCCAAATAAAGCAAGACCTTAACCGCTCCGGATGGGAGTCGACGGACTTCCCATCGGTATGCGAGAACTGCCTACCGCCGAACCCTTATGTCAAGATGCTGAAAGAAGACTACGGCGCCGAATGCAAGATCTGCACGCGACCCTACACCGTGTTCTCGTGGGCGGCGGACCGCGCCCACGGCCGCAAGAAACGCACCAACGTCTGCCTCACCTGCGCCCGTATGAAGAACTGCTGTCAATGTTGTATGTTGGACTTACAATTCGGCCTGCCTATACAACTACGTGATGCCGCTCTTAAGATGGTCGCGCCGGGACCCCAGAGCGAAATCAACCGCGAGTACTTTGCCCAGAACAACGAGAAGGCACTCGAGGAAGGTAGAGGCACTGAAGAATACGAGAAGACGGACGAGAAGGCGCGAGAGCTACTACGAAGGCTGGCAAACAGCAAACCGTACTTCAGAAAGGGACGAGCGATCGAAGACGGAAGCGTGTCAGACTCGAAACCCAGTGGAAGTTCAACAGGAGGTAGTCCAGTTGTTGGAGCTGGCGTAGGTGGACCAGGTCCAATACGGACTCGCGACTCTAGAGCAGCAGCGGCGGCAGGAGCAGGACCAGGCGCACGACAAGCGAGAGGAGGCAGACCATTCCCGAGCGCGTCACAATTGCCACCCGGTCCCAAGGATTGGATGCCCCCCGCCGATAAGTCAATTATGAGCCTATTCGTCACAGGTGTCGAAGACGACCTCCCCGAGTACAAGATCCGCGACTTCTTCAAGGAGCACGGCAAGATCAAGTCGTTGATCTGCAGCCACATGTCACATTGCGCGTTCATCAACTACGAGACGAGAGAGGCTGCCGAGAGAGCCGCAGAAGCCTGCCAGGGTCGCGCCGTCATTGCGGGATGCCCGTTACGAGTACGGTGGAGTTTACCTAGGGCTGTTGGCAACATGAATAAAGAGGAGAGAGCGGCGATGGCTAGGGATGGACGGTCAGCATTTCCGGAACAGCGACGGCAGGGCGGTCCGAAGGCCATCGAAGCTGCGCCCGGCCAAGGTGGTTCAGGACAGGCTGGAGCTCCACAGCAGGATGTTGAGAACATGACATTGGTGGCAGCTCCACCGGGAGCAGCCGATGTTAATTACGCTAGTTTGGCTGGAGATTAAGACACGACAGGCGATGCATTGCATGGACGGCGTTAGGGCATTATGATTCTAAAAAGGGTTTCTGGAGATATCATCTATATGCGTAGCCACTCGACGGTGGTCATTTTCGTTGGTACACGGCGGGTATCATGATATAATACAAGGCTTCACGAATGTTGTTTCATTAATCCGTGTCACCTATCGGAACACTTCTTCCCATCGATCTTTACCGTCTGTCCATTTGGGAACTTGACGGTATCGTTGTCCCCTCGCTCCGTGTCTTCGTGTATTCGTAGCTCTGCAGAACCCGTTAGACGTAGTCCGTATTATTGATTACTCTAACAGGATCCGGGACATACTATATATCTCGCCCTCTTTCTTGCCCTGCACTATGTTTTTCCGTAATATGGCAGCGATTTCTTCGGCATGCTGGATTGCGCCGGGTAACTCAGGGTTCGTAGGCTCTAGCGAGGCATTGGCAAGGAAGCCCTCACGGATTGAGGCTCGCGCAGCGGTTAACACCCGTTGGTCGCCTAGATGGCTGCGTTAGTGGTCCTCCTTACTAGGGTCGTACCGAGTTGCTTGTACCTTGGAAAGCTATCCGCGCCGCTCGGAGGAGACTTCTGTAGGCAGGGAGGGCCATTGTCATACCGCGCCTCAGGTTATAGGGTTGTTTATATAGAAGAGACGTATAACGAAGGGGATACTAGGTCAATTATGCCCTGAAAGTCAAATTTAAAATGAACTGGAAATCGTCATAGGCGGGTTGAGGAGGTTTCTGAGCTTGTGAAATCGCAAAGAAAAGTTAGTGGCTTGATACTGCCTTATCGTGTTTAGAGTGTGGCTGATTTATACTGTTAATGTAGATCTGAGGCTGAAGCCAGTACCCCACCCACTAGCCGCTGTCTAATGCAAACGCTGGTTGCATAATTCTGCATTAATGAATTAGATCCCTGTAATTTTTTTGTAGACTTTCGAATTGTCAGTCAGAAAAAAAAGTTTCCGACGCTTCACCCCACGTACATACTTTTTTCCCTTGTCAAATATTGGAATTGTGCTTCAATAGTGACAATGGCCACAGCCACGACAATAACACGACCTCTACCCTCCTTGCCGGAGGGCTGGTCGGCCGAGAAGGACTTCAAGCCCATCGGCTCTATCACCGCCTCGACTCAACGCACCATCGAACCCGTTGGCCCTCACTTCCTAGCCCACGCCCGCCGCGCACGCCACAAGCGCACATTCTCCGAAGATGACCGCATTCAAGCCCAGGAGAGTGCCAAGAAGATCGAAAAGGACGAAGAGAGTGATTTCAGCGAGCCCGAGGACCCCATGATGCTCCAGCGTGAGGCCAAGGACTGGAAGGTAAGAGTCAGCCATTACCTTGCGTTTTCGAGGTCTACTAATGGCCTTGCGTATAGTCTCAAGATCATTACCAAGTCCTAGGTCTGTCGAAGTACCGTTATAAGGCAACGGAAGATCAGATCAAGCGCGCCCACCGCAAGAAGGTCCTGAAGCACCACCCGGACAAGAAGGCAGCGCAGGGCAGCACGGAAGACGACAACTTCTTCAAGTGCATCCAAAAAGCCACCGAAGTCCTGCTCGACCCCGTCAAGCGAAGGCAATTCGACTCTGTAGACGAGAAGGCCGACGTCGACCCGCCCACCAAGAAGGAGCTGGCCAAGGGCAACTACTACAAGCTCTGGGGCCGCGTCTTCAAGTCCGAGGCCCGCTTCTCCAAGCAGCAGCCCGTGCCCAGCTTCGGTGACGAGAACTCCACCAAGGAGGAGGTCGAGAACTTCTACAACTTCTGGTACAGCTTCGACTCGTGGCGCTCCTTCGAGTACCTCGACGAGGACGTCCCCGACGACAACGAGAACCGCGACCAGAAGCGCCACATGGAGCGCAAGAACGCCAACTCCCGCAAGAAGAAGAAGGCCGAGGACAACGCCCGCCTGCGCAAGCTGCTAGATGACGCGTCCGCCGGCGACGAGCGCATCAAGAAGTTCCGCCAGGAAGCCAACGCCGCCAAGAACAAGAAGCGCCTTGACAAGGAGGCCGCGGAAAAGAAAGCTAAGGAGGACGCCCGACTAAAGAAGGAAGCCGAAGAAAAGGCTGCCAAGGAGGCCGAGGAGAAGGCGAAGGCCGAGCGCGAGGCCAACAAGAAGGCCAAGGAGGCGGCCAAGAACGCCGTCAAGAAGAACAAGCGTGTGCTCAGAGGCTCCGTGAAGGATGCCAACTACTTCGCAGGCTCTAGTGACGCAAGCCCAGCCCAGATTGATTCCGTTCTAGGCGACGTTGAGCTGGTGCAGAGCAAGATCGATCCCGATGAGATCGCCGCGCTGGCTGGTAAGCTGAACGGCCTCAAGGTCGCGGATGAGATCAAGAACGTATGGAGCGAGGAGGTGAAGCGACTTGTTGCAGCTGGCAAGCTAAAGGAGGGCGAAGCCAAGTCGTTGGTGTAGATACGAGCTATGATGTGTCCGTGGTGGGCAATTAATAGACTAGAGGTTTACACATAGGTAGATGGATACCAACAAATACAGTTACGTGGACGTAGGGGCGTTACTCCCCAGCACAAACAAACCCGACGATGCGGGCTCGTTTATTCTCTTCATCTGGCTTCGCGTGGCTCTGTAAAAAAGCTCAATGCGTATTGCGTAACTGCTAGCTACAGGTACTGTCCGAGAACCATTATCCACCGACCTCAATGCAACGATTTTCCCAGCTCAATCCCCAAGCCCCGGGTCCACGGGACCGACCGGTCCGCAATGTTTTTCTGCAATTGTTCACCTGCACAGAATTCCCAGTAAAATCATTCGCAAACCTGCGCCAGCTAACTATTTATAACCTCGTAAAGATCGGGAGTGCACATGTGTGTTAGGTCGACGTAGTATGAAAAGATTTCTCCCACCATGTGGATGCACGCCCCCCTATTTAATGTCCTGCGACCACCCCTGCCAAATCCCATATAGATCTCGAGCTTGCTGCCAGAACCTTGCATCGTGCTTGACCGTCATTCGATTTGCTGCTCTGTATGAGGTAACTTTGCTTTGTTATGGCACCTAGTAGCAGTAAGCTAGCTGTGTGAGAGAAAGAATACGGATAGTCGTTAGTGTACCTTCAGCTATATTCGATTCAACATGGGAAAATGAAGAGGGAAAAGAGGGGTGTTGCTCTCGATTTGATGAGACGCAGATTCAAATCCTCACTCGCGAATTAATTAATCAATATCCCGAGCATGCCAAGTTCAACCGGCATCCATAGATGACTAGAAGCTCGTTGAAATTCGCGGTAGTCCTCATCATTCTCAACAACCCAATCTTCGTCGCTATCGCCATCGTTGAAGAACTTCAATGCGCCGCTTCTATATTCATAAACGGTGTTATATGTTGTCGAATGAGGTTTCTCTGGTCCATACCAAGCGAACTTGAAGTCTCCCGAGACCTTTTTTAGTCTGATGCCCTCTTCAGGCTTCTCAAGTAGGCTAATCGGATCTTCGCCTGTCTCAAGAGCTTTCTGCAGGATCAAATTGTCTTTCTCCTTGATATCTGGACAAGTCACCGTAAATACACCACGGACTGCATCTTCATCGCGTTCAGAGAGTTCGCAAATTAACGAGTGCGTCATACTCTCCACGTGTACAAAGTGCTCGAACCCGGATAAAATAGGGACAACACAGAGCTTCCTGAGGGGAGACGGCTCGCCTGGGAAGCGAACACGAATGGACTTGAAGAGTTCTGATATCCTGGAGAAGGTCACGAAAGGAGAATGAGTTATCAAGGGCAGACCATGGAGCTGCTGGTAGTATGTCAGCTTCAGACTAGACAATCTTCGAAATCCAGCTAGGATGCATAATACATCGTCCGCCCACGTATTGTCATGAGTACAGTGCAAGGCCAGTTCTTCGATTTTTGGGCATCCATTTTGGATTTGTTGAAGAGTTACCGCTTCAATAGACCTATCCGTACGCCAGCCACCCTCCCTGTAAACAGGGCCGATGATGTGGAGTATACCAAGCTCGCGCCCATGCCTTAGAATGGCGTCTAGGTCAGATACGTGTAGGCTGTGTATTTTGATACTCTCCAAGGTAGTTGGAACCTGTCGTAAGAATTTTATCGTGAGGGATGAGGTCAAGTGCCCTGTGAAGTCTACCTCTTTGAGGCACGTGAACTTCTCGATAACTCTTGAAGGCAGGCTCATGTCATAGATCCGGAGTCGTTTCAATTGGGACAAGTCGAGGTTTTTCATCCAATGATATTTCTCCTGATCTTGCGGAAGAGGGCTCATAAGATGGCCAGGGAACGTGGTTAGGTCCATATCAATGTCTCGAGATGTCACCTCGAGCGTCTCCAGTGGCGGAAGTCGCTTGCTACCAAAGAATGCACGTATGCCGTCTATCCCTAACACATCCTCCCACTGTTCAGGTCGAGTCTTAAGCTTGAGGTGATGAAGATTGGGGCAAGTGAACAGAATTTTCATCAGGATTCTTGTCACGCGGTCGTCGTCCCACTCCTGCTTCAGATCCAAGGAGTAGAGATTAGGACTGTCTTGAAAGTGACGAAGATAGAGCAGTTGTCCAGGTTCAATGGATTCGACGTCAACTCCCACGTGCAGTCGTATTTGAGGTCGTAATAGGAGTGTAGTGATCAAGGTTCCCCTCAAGGTCATGTGAAGGGTGTGGCACTCAAGGTCAATGTCGGTCAACCCCATCATCTTGGCCAGAACACCGCAGAACACAGCCCGATTCGCCAGATGCTCAGGAATACTGACGCGCCGGACCACATGCCACATGTCACCACGGTCAATGCGTGCCAAATCGCTGCGCACGTTTTCGCCGCGGAAGGTGTACGTCTGGAAGTTGCGGTGTCTTACCAGGGCATTGAAAGATTTGTTGACTAGCGCAAGGGATTGCATGGTTTTTGGACTCGAGTGGTAGAGCAGGTTCAAGACTGCGGCGCAAATCTCATTAGGCAGATCTTCCATTAACGCCATCTTGCTGGTTCGACGTAGGCAGTAGCTCTGCTGCTGAAGGCTATGTGCAAGTGATTTCTGGACTGATGTGAATGAGGATTTGGAAATGCGACACTGAGAAGGATGCGCTCGAGGTTCTGTTGATGATGAATTGGGGACCAAGGTGAATGAGATGGAAGAAGTCAAGTTGATACGCAACGTCTCATGGGACTCCAGACTTTATATCAGCGAATCCATTGAATGGGATAGGGAAGGTACGATGACTCGAAAGTCACAATGTTGGGTATGGTAGGTAGGTACCTCCTAATATTAGGGTGGTTAGCTACCCCTATCGTGGTATCTGCGTCGCACCTTACTGATATCAACCTGCTGTGGCTGCTCTTGGCTTCTGTTGAGGCTATTGCCGGCAATTTCAAGCAACAATGGAATGTTGCTTCCTCGCGTTGGAGGTCTGGGGAATTTTAGGAGGCAGTTACCTTATAGACTCGGATATACCGTGCTTGACATTGGCAGGCTTCGGGCAGATCTGGGCAGCTGAAAAGAGTGGCAGGTTCGACCAATAGTCGAAACCCAAATAAGGAGTGTACTAAGCAGGCCGAGGAGACTGGGGCATAGCACGAATTTGCACTGGTGCATGTGCGTTTCCATCCCTACATCGTTAACGAGAACGGAGCTACTAAGATCAATCATTCGCATTCCGAGATACAGGTATATATTTGGTACAAGACACCTTATGACGACTAGATTACATTTTATATCCGACCTATTTCTTCTGGTCATAAAACTCCTGCACCCACGCCGCCATGTTGGCGACCTGCTCGTCAGCAATGGCCTTGACGCCGGGATTGACACCCCAGTTTTGACCGTACAAGTCAGAGCAGTGGGTACCATGCTCAACGACTCGAATAGGCAGCTCGGGGGTGCTCTCCTTTGGACCCCCAGGGCGGAACTTGGAACTGAGAGTTGAGTCGCGCCACGGGTCCCACTCGCCGTTGGTCATCATCAAGCGAGTCGTGTTGGTCTCGAACCAGCCACCGGTGTACTTGTTGACGTCTTCGGCCGATTTCCCCTGAGCAATGCCGTATTCTGGCTCAGGGAACCAAAGAGGGCATTGGGAGCGCCAGTAAGCCTTGTTGACGAGACGGGAGACGAGGGTGGGACGTCCTTGTGGTGCGCCGTCTTGCCAGTACTCAAAGGGCTCGTTGCACAACATCCAGTTCCATTGCCGATTGCCTGCGTTTCCAGGAGTGAGGTCGTGATATATCGGGTTGGAGGCGTTCAGCGCCTGGAAGCATTCGGTATTGTTGGTACCATTGAAGTACCCGTAGCTCTCACAGTACCCAGGCAGTTCGACTTCCGTGAACCACTTGGCATAGCCGTCCAGAGCCTTGGCCAAGCCGACTCCCTTGGGGCCAGGCACGGGGTTGGTGGAATTGGGCCAGACATTCTCAACGTAATCGCAGAATTGGTAATAAGGGGTGAATCCCAAAGACTTAGCCGAATAAAATTGCCCGCTCTGCCAAGTCCACGGCCCATTTTCGAGGGCGGCGGCGAAGTCAGCATCCTCCAAGTTGCCGAGCTTGAACTTGTTTTTAAGCTGAGCTTTCTCTCTGGGGCTCCCGTGCAGGAGAGTGGAATCGACATAGTCGATGACGGTGTTCAGGTCAGCACTACAATTCTTCGGCGTGGCTTCTTGAACGGGTACGAAATATTGCCAGAAATCCCCAATGGCTTCGACCACACCGCTGGTACCGTAGTATGCCCAGAATGTGCCGGGATCCTTAGCCGCGATCCAGCCAGCTAAAGCGCCCGGGTAAGATCCGCCCGTGTAGACCCAAGGAGCATCTTTTGCGGTACTTTTACCGGTTTTGTCAAATGGCGCATCGAAATTGTTGGCGAAATAGGTGTTGTCCTTGATGGAGTTCTCGAGAGTCAGGTACTGGAGGTTCTTGACAGTCAAGCTGTCAAAAGGCGACGATTTACCCCAGTATCGGTGCTCCATGATGACAACCGCAGCGCCGAGCTGCTGGGCCAGAAGCCCTGTCAACCGCTGGTTCGTGGTGTATGTTACATTGAACCCGTCGGCGGCTTGTTCGCCAGGATTGACAAAGATAATGGGCGACCCGGGGCCTTTCCAGTACTGCGCTCCATACCAGTATCTCTGCGAAAAGGTGCCGAGATCAGGGTTGGAATGATCGAGCAGCTGGTCGAAAGTGCCCCAACCAACGGTGCCGTTGCCGGACACGAGAATGGTGTCTTCGTCAATCGGGCCAACCTGCATGCCAGCGGTATTTCTCCTCAAACTAGCAGAGGCGCCGGCTGCCAGCAGCAGCTGGACGGCAGCTGTGATTGACTTCATCCCGGCGATGGTTCCAAGCACCTACATACCAGGTAAGGTACGAGGTCTTTCTTGACCGCAGAGGTCGCTCGCTCTTATATCGCACGGCCCCTGGTTTGTTAGATAGGACTACCTACCTACTGCAGTTTACCCCGGACTGGCGCGCAGCATCGCGTGCTCAACTATGCCAACGACCTTCCCGTTTTCGCTGAAGATCCGCGGGCTGAGGTCCAATGACCGGGGTCCTTGTTATCCTTCCGCTTTGGGTAAAGCCGTGACAAACTGATGAGAGACATGGCGTCCAACAAGCCAATCAAAGCGAGCGACCATCTCACTTTAATTTAAGTCTAATCGTATCAAAATATCCCGACGTTTATGCTGGGTAACGGTGCTATGATGTGATTTGGCGAATTAGACGGTAAGATACGATATGATTTACCGAGTCCTCTAAAACTTGGAAGCTCTCGTGCTCTCAATGCAACGACTGTGATCATATCACGAATGTAGGACCAACAAGGATCTCGGCTCATCCGGCTCCTACACAGCACGGCGCAGCAAATCCTCAAAGGCAGAAGCATAATTTCCTAAAAATGGATGAATTTGGCAGGGTACCTATTCACCCGAAGTTCTGGATGATCAGCCTCGGTACAAATGTCTAACCTCCGGATCGGTGGGGAAAATGTGTCCATGCTGAGATCCCGAATAGCCTCAAAACATTCAATCATCCACAAATCAGCAGTTAAACAATCGAATTTTGTTTTCAATTGATTTCTACAATTTGACTGACAAGGTAACATATGTTCCTCGCTCGTTTTCGTGTTGTACCATTAATCCACGTTTAAGTATCCAAATCTGTATTATATTTCCATCGGAGTGGTCGTAGAGTACGACGCACCAGTTCCTATCTCTCGGAGAAAGCTGAGAAATTAAATCCAATGTGAATTTTAACATGTCTCACGTTATTGCTCACTCTCCCCGAAGCTGCGTTCCATAGCTAAATGTGTGATATTTTAAGTGCACACAAGTCTAGTTTAAGAGATACATTCTCGCACACATGATAGCTCTTAATTAGTAGGAAATATAGGGAAGTTAGAAGTAGCAGTAGTACTCGCCACAGCAAGGGAAACTCTTAATATTATCATGCTAAACTTCATGACCATGTACACTAACTACAAGGTCTAGCAGCGGAAAGAAGTTATCGCTATGGCATATGTCGTTAAATGCCTCTTAGTGTGGCATCATTGGCAAGCAGCGGAGTCTTAAGCAAAGGCGCTCTTAGGTCTCATGAGCCTATCCATAGTCTATCTACTATTCGCCAGTACGGGCAAGATCTTTAGATAATATGTCCACCCCGATCTCGATCTTCACCTTCATGTTATGTTTCTCGAACCGGCGGCTTAGAAATGTCCGAGTCTTGTATGCTCTTCGGGTGCTCATCCACACTTGCCCTGTTGACGGTGTCGTGTGTGTCTCCGATTTCATAAGGCCAATTGTTTCTGAGGCATGTTCACCGTAGGGGCATGGACGTGCCCTACTCTGGCCTGCACCAGCCTCAACCTCCTCAACAATAAGCCATAGGAATTTTAGATGTTTCATGCGCACCAATATATGTGCATCACAGCTTCTTGGCGTATCGTAAGGAAACCTCGTCATATCGAGGGATAACTTTTGGATGTTGCAGAACCAGTACAGGTCGGAGGGAAAGATATACGTGTTGCCATTTAAGAAGGATTGGTGCATGCCGCTGATGAAGTAGAACATGTCGTGCTCGAAATCCACCCAGATAGAACGGGGTTTCGCAGAGTTAGTATGACCGCGCCTAAACATAGCTTTAACCCCAGCTGCGTTATGTGGCAGAAAATCGGCATATATCCAGTAAATCGAATTGAGAGAAATCTTGTGATATGATATCACTTTGTCGTATTCTACCTTGGCTGCAAGATTGGAAACGAGTGATCGACTACTTTCGTCGAAGCAGGCGTAATGTAGGTAACAGCTATTACATTGCCTGGAGATGTAGTGTCGAATGTTATGTTTAGCATCTGTATGGAACTTCCAGATCAGGAGCTGGATCTCCACCGGGAGTCGTAGGAAACAATGGAACTCTCGGCGACGCATGTTTTGCTGCTGTGAGATCGGATGTCGGAAGCGCAAGATGAGATTAGGCTCATATGAGTGGCAACTATGAGCTCTGGAGTAAACACTTTTAAGCCTCTGTAGAGTCTTTGTGATGTTACTGGGGTGGCACCTACCATACGTTTGGTACAGCTCTGTAAAACACGAGTTGAGGTGCGGGCTCAAAGCCCTTTTAATGCCTTGCTTTATGGTGGAATCTATATGCTTGCCACAAAAACAACAGCAGGGCTCAAAAATACTTCATACCCAAACTTACAAACTCCACAGTTCTCAAGCATCAAGCTGAGCAAGCAATAAACCTGTATGGTAGTGCTAACTTACAGTAATTAGACTCAGCAAATAGTTGGCTTGTGAAGCAATGCGGCAGCGAGATTATAAGACCTTCCAACATACCTAGAGGTACAGTTCTTTGCTATTTCGTTGCTTGTTAAAATCTTAAAACCTAAGTTTGTTAGCATCGTCATTAACCCCCTATCCTCCAATGCAAAGTTCACGTTAACCCCAATACTAGCTATTCGTTATATACTCTTTTATCCACAATCATTCTGAATCTCAGGTCTAGGCGTATTTTCGTTATATTCAAAGTTGAACTCTGAGAATCGGGTTACTACGATATGCATCTCTGTTTCCTCATTTCCCGCAATCTGGATTGATCTTGCCGGGTAGCAATGTATCGTGTAAGCCTTCTCATGCCTTGATGAAGCAATAGGGGCTTGGTAGGGAAGTCATAATAAGGAGACTAGTGCTCCGTTCCAATTCGCACTAATGAGTTTGGTCGACCAATGTCGTTTATTGCGAAGGACGGCCATCTTCTTGTTAATGTGGGTGCATTTGTGCCCGTTGGTACCTAGTTACTATTACGCTAAGTTAGAATACCAACTGCTATGACAACAATCCCAATATGATGAGTTCTAGACATATTGCCCGGAGAAATCCCAAATATTTGCCCCTTATCAGTTGTATCCTACAAATCATGCTTCTTGTGCTCTTGGCAGATACGGGACTTGGCGATAGCGGGCCGGAATACCTGTGTAGGTAGGTAGGTATAAAATAATTGATTGGGGAAGCCTACAAGGATTAGAACTGGCCCGCATCTGGCAGGTAGACTCGCGCATAGATTGTGAAGTGCCGGTCCTTCTTCGTGAACTTTGCAACATGGGATATATAAATGGTGGGTCGTATTCAAATCGAATGGTGGCAAGTTGAGTCGAGTTTCCTCTCGATCGCCCGGCATTCTCACCATGAACCGTCTCAAGAGCCTTCTTGTCCTAATCACAATCGCTTGCGCCGCTCGAGGGCAATTCTGCGAACACCAGTGGAACGGGAAATTCGCAGATCACGACGTTGATGGCGTTCCATACATGCAGGTGACACAAGATGTCCCTCCACCCCCTCTGGAAATCCAGCCCCTCATTGTGAATGGCCCATCGAGCAACCGCATCGATCTCATCTTCTTTGGTGACGGATGTACGTACACGATATGTCATTCTAGAGCCCGTTAAGTGCGTGCTGGCTGATGTGATGGTAGATACGGAGGACGAGAAGGATAAGTTCTTTGCTGATGCACTATTCATCGCGAAGAACATCACGGTTGGGCACACATTTGTCGACGTTCTTCCTGTCATGAATTTTTGGGCGGGATTCTCGGCGAGTGTAGATGTATGTGATATAATCTTCGAGATACCCAGTCCTCTTGTCTGACTTTTTCGGAAGAGCGGCGTTGGGACCGGCGGGAAGCCACTGGAGTAAGCTTCCTTTGAGCGACTCTCTTCGTACCTTTAGGTACTCACCATTCATGATAAAAGCACGGTCTACGGGCTTTATCGCGATGGCACTGAGCTGCGCGGTGTGTATTATGACAAGCCCGAAGTGGCACGCACTGCCTGCCAGTCAACAGACGCCTGTGACTACCCAATTCTCCTTGGAAACGATCCATTGTACGGGGGGTTAGGGGGTACATTCACGTAAGCCACACAGCGCCTCTCGCCTCCAACTCTCGCTAAGGCCCCTAGGGTTGTCACCGCTTCTCCAAATAGCGGCCCCGCCATTGTGCGCCACGAGTTAGGCCACTCCATCATCGGCGTAGGAGAAGAATATGATGGAGGCGAAGCCTACGTCGGCGTCAACGCCGCCAAGTCACCCGACTCGGTGCCTTGGACCCAATGGTATACAAGCCCGTCAACAGAGCCAAAAATCCAGCGATCCAATATGCCAATACAGGCGTATCCTTGGACGTTACTGAACACGTCGCAGAGCTGGAGCCAGAAATTTACGTCAGCCGGTACCTACACGAGCCACCTGCTACAGGTTAGCGTGAGCGGCATAACAGCAAGCAGTGACCTGAGGGTTGAGATCGACGGAAAAGACGTGGGTTGGGAATTGAATCCCGCAGTAGGAGTGGATCGGTACATCTATAACATGAAAATTGACGAGGCGCTAGCTACGGGAGAGCATGAGGTGTCGTTCACATTGCTGAACGAAGAAATACAAGGGAGTGCGCAGCTCTGTAATCTAGAGGTGCTAGAGTACGGCAACGAGACGGAGTAAGATATTTGCTACCCTGCAAGCAATGTGTTCACTGCTAACACGTGTTTAGATTCAATTTCGATCCTCAGTATTATGGCTTATACCCTACGTAAGTGTTCATGGGATCACTCTAATGATTAGGTCTAAGCCCCTTAATTCAACTGACACTTCATCATTTACGTCTAGATTCTCCTCTACTAATAAAACCACCTACCGGCCAACAAACGACCTCTGCCTGATGCGTGACACATACTCGGCAGACTTCTGCAAGGCCTGTATCGAAGGCCTGTGGCTGTCCCTCCTCAGCCCGCTCTCGCTCATCGACAACGTCACGCAGGCTGCTTTGCCAGATAGCTCGACGAACGTTACTCTTGACCTCCTTCCCCTTGCGGAGTTCAGAGAAGTCCCAAATCAGCACCAGGAAGCTTATACAATCCTGTGGTACGGCGCCGATGAAGAGGAAGTGCTGAAGGAGTGGACGAACAGCACAAGCGCACTCTTCGGGTCTAACATCACGGAGTTTGGAGTGGAAGTTAGATTCTGGACGGAACAGGTCAGAGTCGACAACGACAACGTCCTCGTACAGAAGAAGAGATTTGCCGTAGAGAACTTCGTATAGCGGATGGGCGATGTCGAATTTGGGGAATTTGCCTAAAGTACTATTCACTTATTACGGTAAAGGATGGCTAAGAATGTCCTTGATTACCTGACAGCTTCGTTGATTTCTACTGAAATAATCCTATTATCGCCTTGCTAACATAGCGGATATCTCAGGAGCAATGTCCGAAAATTTACTGGGCAGTGGTCGTTCGCAGTTAATATCCTCCCTACTTCAACAAGCCCATCAAGTTAAACAATAGTGTCGTTCCGAGAACATGCATTGGCCATCAGCCTCTCGCGTTCGCGGTCGCGGTTCGCCACAACTCGGTTCTTCATTAGACGTCAGAGCTTACAGGCACACTGGCTTTGAATATAGATCCACATAGTAGGTCTTTCTGCATGATGTGAAATGCCGAAGAGCCTACACAATTTGCCTCCCTCTGTTATGGGAGACCTAGGTGTTTGCCTAGAAGCTCAAGCAGACAGTAGCAGTAATGCGATGACAACATTCTTAATTCTGGAGAATTTTAATCTGACATAGACACATAAAACTACAACTGGGATGCGTACATAGGAATGACGATACGAGACATCCGTTAATGCTGGAAATCCCCTAGAGAGTACCTCATATCCCAACACACGTCTTACAACCCAACTCATGAGCCAGTCGATTGGATCGGGAGTCAAAGTTTGTCATATCGGTATCATGTTTCAAGGTTAGACAACAAGTCTGATAAGGAAGCATCTCGGGTAAGAAGCTCAATAGTCTCGTTCCAAATTTTGACCTGCGCACTTTGACCTTCCTTGGACAGAACGAAGGGAGATGGACTAATTAGCTTGTGTTAGCCTCTCAGAGAAATCGAATATGATAGGATGGATTGCAACATGCCTCTTGACCGTTTGTTCACTGATGTACGCCCCATGATCATTGGGGTGTTGGGTTGCGGCATCCGTCAGGCAATGCCCGCCCTGAGCAGCTGTCCACCCGATCATGTTGGCGAACGAGGCACCGCTAGGGTGGTTCCGATGCAAGCTACTCCGACAGAATCCAGGGTTGACAGCGTTAATAACGACGTTTCCGCTAACCCTATTGCTAAGCTCGCGCATCCAAAGTACGTTCAGCAATTTAGTTACGTTATATCGATCCATGCCCTTGCCGAACGTCTCCTTGTCATCCAGATGTACCAGTGTATCGGGGCCCTTTATCTCCTTCAGCTTAACCCAGAAGTGATTCTCCGAGCTTACAATCGTTAGACGCGCTGGCGCGCCCGTCGTAACGCCGGTTTTCCGGAGTGGGTCGAGCAGCAGGAGGGACAGGAGCGCCGTGCCGAGGTGGTTGACCTGCGGTTAGTAAATTGAATCAGATATCTTCGTATGATCGACCCGGTGGTTAGGGTTAACTACGCACCTGAGTGTTGAGCTCGTGGCCCCCTTTTGAAGACTTGACGTACTCCATACCTTTGACGCCAGCATTAAGGATGACAATGTCTAGCCTATTGAGACCCGCAGCTCGGTCGGCAAACTCTTTAATGCTTGCGAACGATTCCTGCTCGACCTGCCATACCTGGACATCGGTGCTAGGATTCTTTGACGGTATGGACTTCGTGGCGTCGCATTTAGATGGATCGCGAACTCCAAGAATGATACGCGAAACGCCGCGTGCAGCCAGCTCTAGGCAAGCTTCCATGCCGAGACCACCATTGGCACCCGTCACTAGAGCTGTCATCCCCTTAAGGTCAACAGTAGCGGCAAGAGGCCTGGGCTTGAACGTGAGTTGCCTGTATAGAAATCCCGTGAAGCTACCCATCTTGGCCGAAAATAGGTTGATTGTTAATAAAGGGATGGTTTTTAATGTCAAGTTGGTTGAAAAAGGGGCGGGCGAGAAAAGATTCATTAAAGCTTTAAATGAGATTATATATCGAAGTATACAATATTATAATAAATGATATCATTTATCAATTTAAGAGTTAATTATAACATTTTCGTATTCTATGAGTAAAAATCACTTCACTCAATGTTAAAAAGCTTTGCGATTCGGCCTACGGGAAGATGAGATAAAATGCCTTGTTGGTAGATACTTCTGAAAAGAGACAACCACCAAATGCATTTACACTCCATTATGGTACTAAATACGCGAGACCTAATAGAAAAATCGATCATTACAAAGCGAGGAAGCGATGGCATCGGCTTACCTGCCTTCTGTAAGGAACAACAAGCACGTACCCAAACTGCAGTTTACGGATTAGCGGTGTGGTTCCCACTACGAAAGAAGGAATGAACAAAGTATCTTTATTCGTGCAGTCAGACCAACCAGAGCTTAGACCTAAATTATGAAGACACCCTCTTTCAAGTATGGGAGAGGAAGCGCAGTCCCCGAGTGTATGCCTGGTTCATTCATCAACGACGGCCCAAAAATATTTCCTCTGCTGATTACCGGTGCCCAGCTCCTCAATCACAGCGTCTTTGGATGCTACACCTGCTTCCATGATGATAGATGTAATTCCCATGGGCTCGCAGGGGCTGGCGGTGGCATGCTCCGGGTTTCTTGCACTAGTAACATATGTAAATCTAACATGTTAGCATCCCGCTTCCCCATATGTATTAAACGTTATCGTTAACTCAAACCCCCGTAGATGTCTCTGCGTTTAACATATTATGTTTTATTTCATCCCTTGAGCAGTTACCCAGGCCCTTTTGCTGCAAAGCTGTCGGATGCCTACAACGGCTACTATGCTTTCAAGAGGCAACTTCACATTATAACACGAGAAAATCATCTCAAGTATGGTACGTGTTTGACATGCCACATCGGTTTATACATCAACAGGCTAACTCACCTTCACTTCAGGTGCCGTCGTGAGACAGGGACCTAACAAGCTTGTGTTCAACTCCGTCGCAGCTCTACAAGGTAAGGCACAAAATAATCCAGCTGAAGTTTGCTAACACGAAAGCGTAAAGACATATACAAGAATGACCGCACTACCAAGCCCAAGGCGTACCTACATACCTAGCCTTAGGTCCCAGACTCAAAATCCCGACTATCTTCACAGCGCAGGATCGCCAAGTGCACCGCGAAAGGCGGCAGCTTATTGGCCGTGCCATTTCGGAGCGCTCCATGCGTATCTTCGAACCTACTATGCTTGACCAGGTTGATCTCTTGGTGCGGCATATCTTCCATTCCACTCAGAGGTCCCAGTCCACTACCATCAATATGACGGAGCGCGCCAGACTCCTTGGATTCGATCTTGCCGGGCTTCTTGCCTTTGGCTATGACCTTAATCTTCAAAACGGGGAAGAGAACAGGTTTGTGTTGCCGATGCTGGAGGCCGGGTTCTTCTGGAGTAGTGTCTTCTTGCATTGGCCTTTGACTCGCAGATTCTCGATAGGATTGGCTACCCTGAAGGTTTTCCGCCGACTGAGAAGCCAATACCTTTCTCTCCTCGAGCATATTATTAGCCTTCGCACGAAACAGGATAAACATGCCCAACATGATCTGTATTCAATCGTTGCAGATGAACTAGACAAGTCTGGGTCTGGCGGCATCCGGGCGAGCGAGCTTTGGGCTGAAGCTACTCTATTCCTACCGGCAGGTACGTCGTTCTCACTTATCTGCAAGTGCATGCTTTACTCACCAAAGTGACTAGCCGGAGATACGACGAAAACTGCGCTGGCTGCTATTTTCTTCTATCTTTCCCAAAATGCCCAGTGTTATAACACACTCGCCAGCGAGATTCGCTCCAGCTTCACAAGCGCGAGCCAAATCAGCGGTTCAGCTCTGGCGGGCTATCAATATTTGAGGGCTTGTATCGATGAAGCTTTGCGAATGTCCCCACCGGTCGCCGGTATCCTCTGGAGAGAGGCGTATCCGAGTGATCAACCTTTCACCGTAGATGGACACGTAATTCCTCGCGGTACCATAGTTGGGGTGAACATCTATTCAATCCACCACAACGAGGAGTACTTTCCAGACCCCTTCACTTTTCGACCGGAGAGATGGCTAGATGACGCGAAGGTGATGCGCGATGCATTTGCTCCATTTTCGCAGGGCCCACGAGGGTGTGCAGGCAAGGCCATGGCGTATCTGGAGATTTCTCTCGTTGTGGCCAAAGTAATGTGGTACTTTGACTTCAGATCTGTAGCAAGAAGTGGTGAAGCAAGTGCTTTCAAAATGGGGACGACCCATGGAAGCGAACAGGCTGAAGTCTTCGAGTTACTGGATAATTTTACTTCAAGTCATGATGGTCCTCACTTGGAGTTCCAGCAACGGGGAGAATATTGTAAAGAGTTAGATGATGCACAAGTAAAACCATGAGCATAATTGACTTTCGGGGGAGACCTCATTACGATATTACTTGATGAGCAGAGAACGATGATGATTGAACCACTAGCGCCCTTGAAGTCATAATAACGAAACGTCCATCACAAAACCAATAATTGAAATAGTGGCACCTATAAATAATTGCTAGTTCAATTGCTATAGGCTTTTGGCCTGAATACATTCGGCCGACTGAGTGTAGATCTATCACCGCCGCAGCTCGGAGGAGTCAGATGGCCAGCATCTAACTTTAATACACCCATTTAACCTATCACCTATAATATTAACGATGATATATAATACTGCTACTTAATCAGTCCGCAGCCACCCCAATTCCTTCAAGTAGGCGTCACCGACAAGGGGTTTCTAGGGTAGGTAGGTCAATTACTACTGTTCCGGCTGTCTGACTTTGACTTTCCCATCTGCAAATACGAGAGTCCCTGGCTCAACTTTTCCTTGTGGAGGCCGTTCCCAGTAAACGATGCTATCTTTCGGCTTGTCGCGACGGCTTTCGACCCAGGGAACCACCTTGTTAGTGAAGGCTGGATAATACTCGCTGGCTGGTGTTACAACTTCAATTTCGGGTGGATCTTTGATATTTGGCCAGTGTATATACTCGGGCGCTTCAGTGTAGATAGAAATCTGCTTCCCTTCGCGCCTCCGCTTCACCCACTTACTTAGAACTGAGCGATAGTCTGAGACGGGATGGTCGAGCTTAACATCCGGATGTTTAACCCACTCAGCCATCCCCTCTACGTCGGCCGGATTTTGTTGGTCAAACGGGACGCTTCGAAAATGCTCATCGCGGGTAATGATTTCATATAAGGTAAATATGACGCCTTTGACATCATCTCGGTCCTTCGCCTCATAATATTCCCCAATGCGGCCAGAGTAGCCGAAGTCGAACAGCAGAAGAGCATCAGTTTCCGGGTCGACAAGTAGATTTCGTGCGGCGATATCTTGGTGCACAATTCCATACTTGAAGTTCAAATCATCAACCACCTGCGTCAGTTGTTCAAGCCACTCAAGCTTGAATACGCGAGACGTGTTCTCGGCCACCGTGCCACCAGGGATGTATAGAGTCGTAAAGCCGACAAAATTGCCGTTCACTTCGTCAAGCACGATACGGTCAAATGGAACGATGTTTGGATGTGGTGGAAGACGTATCCATATATTCATCTCGTCCCATCTCCGGTGGATAAACTGTAGAAAGAAATAGTATTTGAAGACAACCTTCCTCGGCGTTGGTGTTTCAGCGCTTGGCTTGTATGATACCAGGTCAATGTTCGGGATAAGTCGCTCAAGTTCTAGCAATTCTGATCGTCGGACCGTTTTTACCCAGTCTGGTCGTTGAATCTCCTCCAAAGGCGGATAATATGGACACAGGTAGTCATCCTCCTCGGGATCAGTAGAAGAAGATATGAGGTCGCCTTCAAGCGTGACGTGAATGGCGTACACGTCAGGTCCAAGGCTGTCGATGTGCCTTTTGAGATGCTCAATGGCGGTTTCGTCATCTTCCTGCACTGCGTCTACAGTAACAGAAATGAGGCGCCGTTGATCCCAATCAAGAATATTCCATGTACTTGGCCCTCCAGGAATGAGATTTCCGCTGGGGGCCCAGTACCTAGACTCTTCGGCGATCATGTTGACTATAGTTGCTTGAATGTCGGAAGAGAGGATGAAGAAAGTCCACAAGAATCAGTGCGCAGAAAATTTCAGTAAGAGATTTAGGCAGGAGAAGCGATATTGGCCAGGTAGAGAGGATGTTTTTGCCGTTGATGAAGGAGGATAAAAGATCGCCTGATAGGGAAAGGCTTAAGTACCTACTCGATCAATCGGGTTCGAAGGCCTCCCCGAGGCAATTCAGTTAGGCGTACTTACTAGAACTAAAAACTGCCTATCGTTGGTCGGTTGGTCCATTTGTTAGTTGGTTTGTTGGTTTGTTGGTTTGACGGTTTTGACAAGCGCTGTGATGGTCACTGCTGGCGAGCTACTCGGTTACCAATAGAACTGCAGAGAGCCCCCCGCACGTGCTCCCGGCCGGTATAGATATGGCCCGACACAGCCACGACATCTTTTCGGGCCGAGTTTCTTACGTTGTAATCTACAATTTCCCGGGCCAACTTGTTAGAGCAAACCATTACCTCTTCCAACCGAGCGCCTAACCTACAACTCAACACCAAAGAAGAAGACATCTAGCGCCGTGATGCGCCCATCGCCGACGAGGCTTCTCATGGCAGACAGATTAAGACCACCAGCAGTCTGGGTCAACCAGCTAACATTAGGTTTCAGGCCGAGATTTGACTGCCAACATCCACCGAGGGAGATGGATCATGGGGTCAGGCGCGATGGTTCTATCATTAGACAAAATGTCAATATACTGTTGAGTAGGAACAGTATATATAATAGCGAATCTCGACCTCTGAGATGGTAAGCTCTCTCAACCATCTCAATTCAGGTTTTAAAGATACAGCAGATTCTACCACTCCGTCTTACACGCTTCGTCTATATCAGTTCTTCTGGCCCCCTATTTCTCATTTATCTATTTACCAGAATCCTTAATCCCCAAAATGGTTGCACCGCTTGTACCAGGGCAAATTGCACACGCCGTCCAAGGCGCGCTTGTGTACGACGAGCGAAATCCCAATCATTGCCCATGTGGCTGGTACACGTTCTACGGCCGATGCGGGCATCTATTTACAAATCACCCATACAAATGCGGCGCCGCGCAGACGGTCTCTTTGGTCAGCAAGTTTTGCAGAAGCCCGGCGCCACGTCATAACGTTCCCGGTTATGTGGTAACTGTAGATTGCGATGGATGTCGCCGAAGATAGAATCGGTAATTTTAGGTACGCAAATTACTTCTCATGTCCACGCTCAACATGTTACATATTAATTTGCTCATGTTTTGATCTAGTTTAACAACGTCCCGAACTCGCCATTATCTCATGTTGTTAAAGTCGGGTCTTATGGGTAGGCCCAAGCGGTTTCACTATGGGGTGGTTAGGATTTCTGGACTCTCGTTTTGATTTTTGTCTAGATACGGAATTGTCTTTAGGGTGTTTTGTTTCTCGGGTTATTTGCACTTGATTTATTGCCTCTATTGTGAACGTTGAACGTTCTATGGGAAATTGTGGTTTCTACGCGTTCGATATGTACGTCGCTTAAGCACTCATTTGGTTAATTAGAAAATATAGCTCATCCCGACCGCGGTAACCAAAACTCTTGCTTTTAAGTACAACCTAGGACAATGACGCCCTATGGCCACCTTTAGATACAAGTAGGTAGGCAGGGAGGTAGATACCTAGGTAGGTAGGTATTTACCCCTAATTAGGATGCGCACGGGCCACTTCAAAAATCAGTGGCCAGGGGTGCCAAAGATGTCGAGGGGTAAATTCCTTTTTACTACTCTAATTGTGTTTGACAGCGATGATACTGGGACGGATCTATGTGTTCTATGTTGATGGTTACCTACCTACCTACAGGTAAGTACCTAGGTACCTCCTATTCATTTCCGTGCCGCAAAGCTCAGCCACTGCGCAATTTAGAATAACATGCACTGCCCCAGGGGCACCAGGAAATCTAGATTCAAGAAATAGCCCTTCCATTCAGTAGACACCAGGAAACACAAGTGCAACTACTTCCGGCCAAGTGAGCGGCTTTTTCTTCTCCATCACAGCAAGACAAATGGCAGATTTAGAAGCCCCTACCTTGAAAGATAAGTTGGATGGCGGGAGCAATGGTATTACAACCACCTCGCTCGTCGTTTTGGAGCCAAGACATTTATATGAAGTAGATAGATTAACGACGAGCCAGAACGACAAGAAGAGTTCAGGAACAGGACCAGCGAGAGATTCCGAAGGTAAGATCCCATTCTACCCCAGATTTTACGCCATACTCATTTAAATAGGCATTCTTAAATGGGCCAATTGGAGTGATTGGTTATTAGTTATAGGGTTTCTCATTAATGGACCGTTGTCTATATACAGGGCACTCGTGATATATCGAAATTTCAAAGGCTGGGAAAATATGACCATGTCGGACGCGTCCCACCTTCTACTGGGACTCACAAGTATACCCATCATGGTCTTAATAGTCGGGGCTGGCGCTCCACTGCTGTATCGACGGTTCAGAGGTCAACCAACGCGACATATCGCTATATCATAACACTATTAAAATACCTAGGTACTAAGGTTCGAGGCTCTCGGAAACTGAGCTGGGCGCTTGAGATAGCGACCCATGGTATGAGGATCAAGATAACCAAGGATTGATTTGCCAATGATGAATTAACGCCAAACATCCCCCGCTTCGTAAGACTCGTAACTTCGTTTTCGTGAAGTCCTACTCGAAACTTTCTGTATTTGCCAACTATATCTCCGGTATCTCCATGTGGAGCCAACGTAGGTGGTTATCATCTTGCCGTCCCTCGTCCTATCCTTACCTCTTCACCTACTCCTCCCTGATATAAACCTCACAGCCGGGGACTAGAGAGATGCGGTTAATCAAAGGCTTATTACCCATATCCATGGAGCCATACCAACCCCCCTTTTCTAGTTTTTGACAATCCACGTTAGCCAACCGGTATGCTGGCTGTTGGCTCCCGACCCAGGCGCTCGTTACTTACGTTTTGCTTCAATAGCCCTATTTTCCGCTTTCACCGTTTCCCGATTGATACTTGTTTTCAAATGTCTTGATCTCGGCGAAAATTCCCGCTATGTGAGATTTGATGTAATCATTGTGGGCTCGAGGTCCCATGGAGCTTTGGGACAAGCGATATTGTATAGAATTCACGTCCACCAAACTAGTATGAAGGGGAATATCCTCAAGTCGGTCGTCGACTCTAAATGCCCTGTTAGCTATGCGTAAAGTTACATTCTAATAACATCAATGAATGAAGGTACCATCGAAACCTACCTTTGCCCGTTGCTAGCTTGAGAATCAACTTGAGGCGACCTGGATGACATGGGGCCAGGAATAAGAGAGTGTTCTAGAATAAGTAAAGTGATAAAGAGTGCTGTCGCCTCCTCTGTCTAGTGTAAACTAAGCGACTTCGAATAATAGTACCAATGGAAAGAGACTCGTACCGTGTGAGCCAGTCAAAGGTAAATGGGGATAGTCATCCACATGGAAATTCATATTCATATCTAAAGGACATCGTCGAGTGAGTACGAAATCCAAAAATGAGGACTTCATATGAGGTCTTGGCATGATTGCTGATCAAGGGTGAATTTGCTGAACCAATTTCAACCAGGTAAAGACTAAGGCGAAAGCCTAAGTCTACTTATGTCTATGAAGTGTAAGAAGAAAGGTTGGACTAAGTCTGATGCTATGCTGGGGTCGGGTAACTTCCAGGTTGAGGCAACTTTCACCCAGGATCTGCTCCGAAACTCAAAATAATGCATCGAGCATTTGAAGTGACATTGAGCCATCTGTCCCATTCTCATATACTTGTAATATCTCAGGTGGCTATTACCAAGCGCTAGCGAGAACGCCAGCAGCATAATGGGTAGAGCCTCAACATTCCTTTTCCCAAGAGCAGATGGGTGAATTCATAAGTGTGCAGAGACGCCCACGCAGTCCTCCAAAATGGACGAATTTACATCTGGGTCCATTAGACCTAGGTCAATTTATTCTTCAAACAAAACGGAATCAGGGATAATTGATCCGAGAAAATATTGGCTAAACCAATCAGAATGAATAGAAACTCGAGCTGAACACCAATGTGGCTTACCGATACCGGCGTATTGTTCCTGTCTTCCGAGAGGCTATCCGTAAGGCTTGCGCACTAAACATGCTCCAAAAGCGGCTCAATAACATGCCTATCATACTTAAAACGGATAATATTGGCTTACTAATCTCAGAAGGAGAGTTGATTCGGTGAAGAAGTGCATGACAGCAGTCTCAGGTGCAGATGGAGTGCATGAGGCACCCTCACGGGCTGAGCTTGGTGGCCCAAGATTGGCTTAGGAAATGCAGACCTCAGTTTTATTTGACTGGACCAATCATAACGCTCTCTACCTTGTCCGCTGTAAACACAATTTCATGGTAATATGCGAGTGCGGTATCAGCAGCGCGGTTTCAGCCACCCACGTCTAGATTAGGTCAAATGGGATCATAGAAGACAACCTCTTGCCTTCTTCCTTACGCGCGTATCTAGGAAAGTTTAGAATCTTTCCCCCATCATTCCGATATCTCAGAATCAGGCATCCGAAAAGGCAACTAAACACGACTTATGCCCAATTCCTAGTCTCTAGGTATCATTTGATATAAGGGTACGGATCCAGCAATGGGAACCATGTCGCGGTCGGTCGACAGCCTCACCGGAAGCACGAATACCGCCGAGGACCTTCATTCAATGGGCACAGTTTCAAACTCTGATACCAAGTCGTATGATACGGTATTTTCGCGGAATGTCACTTTGGCTTGTCCTTCCCCGTATCATACCACCCCTTCACATTCGCGCCCCTCGACACCAATCTCATGTCAGGGGGCCTCAACGGATATGGATGCTGACCTTCGTGGCATTGGCCATATGACCGACTCAGCAAATTCAGGACATCTCGAACCTACTATATCAAGCAATGTTGAGCGTCAGAAACAATTCCAATCCAACATTGCCATTAATTTCCATGGTATCGACAGTTCTCCTAATGTTTCTGCTGCTGGAGCAATTTTTCAACCCGACAAAGTCGATACGATCATGAATTATCAAGATAACCCAGCTACCTCGTCATACAAGTCATACTTCATGAACTACAGCCCGAATACGAGCAGTGTCGACAGACTATTGACAGATTCGTCCAGCGCAGATACATTCAGCCTATATAATAGTTTGAGCGGATCAGATGCTAGTTTAGGTGAAGAAGACTTGGACCTTGAGAAGTCGGCCAACGATGCCTTGTCACAATGGTTCGGTGTAAGCCTCCATCGATTGGTACGACCCACGCGAGTCATTTATGCTTTCGAACAAGTCAAACAACAATGTGCCGGTATACTACAGGACGAAGGACACCAGTTACCAGATTCACAGGGTGGACGAGACGATAACGAGATCGAAGATGTCCAAATGGACCCCTACGACGCCGGGGAAGGTAGCGGTTCTAATCACGTTGGTGGGATTCCGTCTACCACAGCTAACAACTCCCCGACCAGTGACAAAAGGCAGTTCCATGATAGTGGACTTCAGTCAGGCTCTTCTCCAGAGAGTTACGTTAAGATTAAGTCAAACCACCGTTATACGAGCATACCTAGCTCGGGCCGGTGGATTCCCATATAAAGTCGTTAAATTTAAATATTTATAATTAATTAATTAA